>CM053784.1:254098916-254166416 GCA_028749045.1 Cupressus sempervirens | reverse complement strand
ATAAATCATCTAACTAATCAATAACTGAAAATAATGTAATAATCATCATGCATACATGAAATGTAGAGTCTAAGTAATCTCATCACATATCAATTTAATCCATAGCACAATATCTGATAGTCTCAAAACCATGCTACTAACCATCAACATAAAACTAGGCCTAAAAAAGTTCAACAATGATATCAAAAATACGACCTAGGGGCAAGCACTACACAATTGAGAAGAATGCAAGGGCACTATGGAACAAGAGAGGGATGACCATAGACACAATGAGTGATCCCTTCATTACATTTGTAGTGAAAATTATTGCACATAAGTTCTTTCAATCTAGTAGTTTAAATAGTGTACCATGTATGGCTGTGGATTTGGGTTACAAGATAGTAAAGAAAGACCATTCTTATGACCTTACTGAGTTACAACTCTAGCAATTATCTAAAAACATGGGAGCCATAAGAAAGACAAAAAGTGCACAATGCAAATTTGGTTCAATACTTGTTTGTATATTTTTCTATGTGCAAAACACTTTTCCCTCATTTAAGAAACTAGCTTAGAAGACTAACATGTAAGTTGCAGTATAGATTGATGAATTTATAGAGCAACTTGGAGATAATTTTGAGCCTGTGATGACCAACTTATTTGAAGAATTTAAGAAGTCAATGAAATAAAGGCATAGGATTCTAGTATCACTAGTAGCAAAGCATTTCAATGATGTTTGTTTTCTTGTTGATGTTGATTTCACATATGTACAAGTTGTTGTTCCAAGGGTGAGATGGCTTAGACCATTGCATTATGAGATTAATGTTGATGAGGCATCTGCAACCATCACTACTTTGTTGGCAGAGAAAGTAGATAAGGATGCTACTAGTTTTGGAAACTATGATTTAGCAAAGTGAAAGATAACAATGTATTTGAAGACAACATCTTTGTTGAGGAAGAAGAATAAGATTGTGAAGAAAATCAAAGAACAATGTGGTGAAGAGGTAAAAGGAGATGAAGAAGAAGAGGAAAATTAAGATGATGAAGAAACACTTGCCCAAACACCACTAGCTCTTACACAAGGTATAGGTGAGGACCAAGGAGAAGAAGAACCAAAAATTGATGAAGGTGTTGAGGGAGAAGAAGCCAATGAAGCACCTATTTCTACAAAAGAAATGAAGCCAACAACAAGAAAACCCAAAAAAGTTGTGAAACCTACACAATAAAAGCCTACAGTTCTTGTTACCTTGGCTGGCACAAGAGTTACTACCAAGAAGAATCAGGAAGTTCAGAAGCCTAAAGGCAAGAGAGCTAGCACAATTACAAATGAAGATAAACCTAAGTAGAAGAAAAGAAGGAATTATATTGCCCCACCTGAATTAGATGAGGAGAGGACTGAGTTAGATGATAACAACCAATTCCAAGTGGTAAGTCATAGTCCTTTTTCTGATTTGGACAACTTGTGTGAAAATATCAAGAATAATGCTAATTTAAGTGGGTTTACACATGTTGAGTTTGATAAACTTGGGAAGTTAGATATGGATAAAGTAGAAGAGTCTATGTATTCCTTGATGGAAACTTTAAAGAAGACACCAATTGAGATTGCCAACTCTTTGCCCAAGGACCTATATGATAGAGTTGAGCAAAGGTGAAAATATAGTCTCACAATAGAGAGAAACATTAGAGAGACTACACTTGCAAGAGTGATGCCATACTTGGAAAAATATGAGATGAAAAAGGTTATTAACAAGTATAAGGGAAGATTTTCTTCAAAGTACCAAGCCTTTAACATTTTATGAAACAAGATTGAAGTTGTTTTTCAGCAAAGAACACAAATATGGAAGCTGACCTATGGGTTGACAACACAAAAGGCTATTGAATAGGAACCTGAGAAAGTAGGTGAAGAAAAGGAAGATGAAGAGGTAGTTGAAGTAACAAATCAAGAATCTATAATGGAAGCACATGGAGAAGGAACTATAGAGGCAATAACTGAGGAAGAATAAGAACAAGACTAGGGTGTACTAGAAGTACACATGTTGAGTGCCAATCCATAAGAAGATATAGTAAAGGTTAAGGATGTGCCTGACACTACCATTCAAAAAATCAATTTCCTAATAGAGGAGGATATGAATAAGATATTGAGTAATTTCACCAATAAGGCACAACTATGCAGTCATCTTGTGTTGATAAGTGTGAATGAGATTGAGAAGGCAGAATTAGCATCTGTAAGAGACAAAACACAAGCATTATCCATTACCAGCCCCCCTCCCTCCCAATCTATATAGGTGTAACCTATAATGTCAATTGTAGTATATGAAAGGAAGGACATAATGTCCTCACATATCAACACCAAGGTACACAAGGTTTAAGTACTAGTAATTAAAATGATTGAGAAAGAAGGTACACCAGTCCAAACAGGTCAAGAAGCCAATCCTTCACCTATGCCACAAGCATAATGTGGAGTAGAAATTATAGTAAAGGAGAAGGATAGGATTGAAGATTCAATCTTGACTATGAAGCTAGAGGAAGTGATAGCAATATAGACATTAGTTACCTTACTAGACACTAGTACTCCTACTCCTAGTCAAGCACTTCATAAGTCAACTATTGAAGATACACCATTACAAGCATCAAGGCCAAGTCCTAGCACATCTAAGGTTGATGAGGTGACATTCTATAGTGACATCAACTTATATGAGGTGATTGAATTTCCAAATTATGATCTTACAACAATTACAATAGAGAAAATGAGCATATTGCAGAATGCTCTAGCAAGGAAGAAACACTAGGAACTACTTAGAAGGGAGCATGGGTAGAAAAAAAACACTTCATGACATCAAGGACATATTTCTTGATGCATTAAACCTACCTAGACCTGATGAATCGAAGCCAATCATTGGTAATTGGCAAACATTATGGAAAATATCAATGATCAAGACCTAGATTCCAATGTCAAATTACTAGAATGGTCTAAGAAGAAATTTTAAACAAAGGTGGATGAAAAAATATTTAGTGTCATTGCAGTAAACTAGGTTGAGTTAGCAACAAAGATTGAAGGTGTGAGGAAGATGTTGGAGAATATTTTCTCTATTTACATCAAGTTGTGTGATGTTCCCTTATTCGCACAATAAGTGTAGAGACATATTGATCATCTCAAGGGAGATTTGAAGAAAATAGGTAAAATTCTACACAAATATCTTAGTCAAAGTTAGTCTCATTTCAAAAATTTATTATTAGCACAAGGTTAGTTAACAACTTTACATGCTCAAGATGCAAACATTAGGGCTATACTTATCAACATCTAGTCCATGTTAACCCCTCACATGGAGGTGTTACACAAGGAACTAGCCTATGTAGAGACATTATTGAAGAAAGGTCCCCATCTTTCTACACATGAAGGCTTAGTCACTCTTGCTACCAAGTTAGACATATAGATAAAATCTTTGGAGGTAGCATGTGACAACTAGGATGCATCACTAAAGATAATGATGGAGGTCCATAAATCTTTCTTGGACAAACACACAATTCACGTACATCCCATAAGTGTCAAAAGGGGGAGAGAATGAAGAAAAGGGGGAGAATGAACCAAAGAAGAGCATAAGTTTTTGTGGAGACCAAACATAGAGACTATAGTACAAAACCAAAAACATAGTGATCTACTCAACATGAGCATTCAGTTTCAAAATTAGCACAAAAAAATCAAATTAGGGGGAGTTATAGAATTTTTGAGGTATGACTGCTAAGTCATAATTGTTTTGCAAAATTTTGAAAATTTGAAATTTTGTATGTAAGCCATGAATTGAAATGGAGATTATTAGAGTAATGCTCAAGGGATAATTCTATTCATGAATGACCAAGTGTTTTTTCCACTCATGTCAAAGGGGGAGATTGCTAATCTCATATTGGTTTTGACATATGAGTGATAACTCACTTAATTGATTTTCTTAGTTCATGCTGATCAAGTAGTGTATGTCAAGCATAAGTTGTCAAATATATAGTATATATTGATTAACTAGTAAGTGCTAAGTCACTCAAGTGCCAAGAAGATAGTAGATGTTGAGTCATTCAAATGGCAAGTGATCAATGGATGTCGAGTCTTTTAGAGGCTAAGTTACAATATTGAAGATACAGTAGATGTTGAGAATCAAACACTTCAAGTTTCTAGTAAACAATTTTTGACATAGTTGTTTGTAATGGCACAAACTTCTATGTAAACCATTTTTGAGCCAACTTAAGGATTGTTTTGTGATTCTAGATGATAAGGAAAAATCTATATTGAGGATCCCTATGCAGTACATGAAAACAATTATTTGAGGGGATGTTTAAGCAAAAAAATGGGTGAATCACTATTGTGATTCATACCTAACCCTAAGTCACCTAGGTCTTCATAACGAGGATGAACCCTAAACATTGTATGAATGGAAGAGAGGAGTTTGCATGTGCAAATAGAGCATTCATGGTGGCTAAGAACTCATGAATTGAGATACATTATAGAATCTATTAGAGGAGAATAAAGGAAAGGAGTTAGAGGACATAAGTGATACATCTGATTAGAGAGGATCAAGTACACATTGGGAAAGAGGTGATCTGTTATCTAGTAGTGGAGTGCTAACCAAAGGATCATTGTTGAGATACTCTAGCAAGTGAATCAGTTGAATCTCTTAATAGAGTAGTCCTAATAGGCTATTGTAAATGCTTCAATAGGGTACTTACTTCATTATAAGTTAAAGTCCTTTAATCAAGCACACTTCTAACAGGGTGTTGAAATCCTTTAATAGGTTAAGATCTAACAATCGTGTAAGCCTTTAACAGGGCATACCTTTCATAGGGATAATAGTTTATGATCAAATGTTGTAGCCTTCATTAGATACACTATATTACTATAGTAGTGGAGTTTTTTTGGTGTCATCCCCACCCTAGTTTTACCTTCTCATTGGAGGGTTTCTGGGTAACCAAATATCTTCTGTCATACATGTGTTGAATGTGTTTTTTTTCATGCTATGGATGAATATGTTTAGCTAGCTATTTTAGTTTACATACAAATTGTGAGATGGATGTGTGGTGAATGAATTTATGGTTCAACTTTTGGAGGACTAATTCACCCCCCTCTCTTAGAGTTTACTTTCCCTATTGTATTTCCAAAAAATTATAATTCAAGCAATTCATCTAAGGAAAAGAAAAGAAACAAGCATAAATGGAGGGTTTTGTCTCTCAAATTCCACCTATCTATTTAGATGACTAAGTAAATCAATGCTTAGGAAAATAAAGTTCCATTTTTTTAGCATTATTGTAAATGGAAAAATAAATTAAAATGGTATGATAGATTCTCGTGTGTCAAATACAGTAATGCATTTTGAGGTTATGGAGAAGTTAGGATTGAAGGTAAATACTTCTCAGGGTAGATATTGTGCCATGGAACAAAGATAATTTATTGTCATAGGAACAATAAGTGCACTACCTTATAGATTATCTACCTATCCTAACAAAGAATTGGAAATGAGTGTCCTAGTTGTGGACATTCCACACCAACATGGTATGCTACTAAGAAGTGGAGTGCAAAAATGGGTGGAAGCCTACAATGTGATTTGTCTTATACAACATTTCAAATTGATGACAACTTGGGTAAAATCAATAAAGAACCAAAGATTATTTATATGATTGAAAAAAATGTTGATGATGAGATGACATATTTTATGGACATTGATATTAACTCATTTAGGGTTGAGGTCCTAGTTATGAAGAAAGAATCTTCTAAATTAGTTATTGTAGCAAAAGTTGATTTGAAAATAGAAAAAGGGTGTTTTTGGACCATGTGTGTTGATGGTGCATGCTACAAGGATAGATTTGGAGTAGGTATTCTTTTGATATTCCTTGATTGAGTCACTTATAAATCTTCTTTCACTTTAAGTTTCCCTTGCACAAATAATGTTGCAGAGTATGAAGCTGTGTTATTAAGATTGAGATTATCATATAAGCATAGAATTAAGTGTTTGCATGTAATTGGAGACTCTAAATTGGTTGTCTCTCAAGTGAATTATGTCTATGTCTCAAAGAATAAAATATTAAGTTCATATAGAAATGTTTTATGGGACATGATAGAGAATTTTGATGCATTTGGGATCTCTTTGGTAGAGAGAGGTAACAACAAGATGGTTGATCTATTAGCCAATATTTCTCTAAAGATTGAAGATATCACATTTTTTGGTGCATCAAAGGTAAAGTTACAAACTAGACCATCTATCCCTAACAATATAAATAATTGATAGGTTTTTGAAGATGATAGAGACATCTTCAGGTTCTTAAATTGTGAAGATCATATTTGGGACTAGAAAATTGATTGTGTTGCTATGGTTGAAAAAGTAGAAGGTAAGGATACCGGTCATATTTGGGAAGGAAGTGGTTTAGTTAAAAACAAACAAGGTTCCCAAAGGGTTGGTGGTATTAGAAACTATTTTGGATAATCATGAGAGAGCTTGTTTGAATGCTAAACAACATGATGCTAAGGAGTTAGAGGAGATTAATCTTGGGAATGAGGATGAATCAAAGAAGGTATACATTGGTAAGAGATTATCTTCTAGAGAAAACAAGGCCTTGATAAGTTTGTTAAGAAATTATACACATGTATTTTCTTGGTCCTGTGATGACTTGAAGGCCTATATGGAAGATCTGTTTCAGCATGAAGTCCCTCTCAAGGAAGGTGCTAAACCTTTTAGGTAGAAGCAAAGGCCTATTAACATAACCTTAGCATTGAAAATGCAAGAGGAATTGATGAAGTTAAGGGATGCTAGAATTATCAAGCCAATAAGGCATTCTTCTAGGGCATTAGATCTTGTTCCTATTAGAAAGATTAAAGTGGAGATATAAGGTTATGTGTTGACTTTAGAAATTTGAATATATCTTCATTAAAGGATAACTATGGCCTGGCAAATATGGAGGCTATGCTACAAAGGGTTACTGGATCAAAATTAATGTGCATGATGAATGGCTTCTTTGGATACAACTAGGTGGTTGTCAAAGAATTAGAATAGTATAAAGCTACATTTACAACACCATGGGGGACATGTGTGTATAGTAGGATGCCATTTAGCTTAACCAATGCTGGTGCTACTTTTCAAAGAGTCATGGATTTGACCTTTGTAGATTTTATAGACAAGTTCCTAATGATATATCAAGATGATCTGAAAAAATATTTGAAAAAGGAAGATGACCAATGTATACATTTAGAAAGGGTGTTTTCTAGAGCCTTGGAATTTGGTATTTCTTTCAATACAAGGAAATTTTCTTTTGGGGTTATAGAAGGTAAGATTTTAGGGCATCTTGTAGGAAAAGGAGTAACAATAGATCACAAAAGGGTAGAAGCCATTAATAAGATTTAGAAGCCTAAAAATGTAAAGGACATCCAGTCTCTCTTTGGGAAGATTAACTTTTTGAAAAGGTTTGTTACTAATTTTGTAGAGACAAGAAGACCTATCTCTAAGATGCTCAGGAAGGGTTCTGAAATCAAATGGGATGTTGAGCCAACTAGTGTTTTTCAAAAGATAAAATAAGAAACTAAAGATGCCCCTATTTTAAGAGCCCTTGATTATGCAAAACACATTCACATATTCTCATTTGGTAATCCTTTTCATACTAATGCATCATTGTTCTATCCAAGATTGGGTAAAGTAAAGTTTCCTAAATTTTATTCTTGAGGTTGAAGTTTCTTTACATGAGTTGTCTCAACAAGCTCCTTCGACCTTTGACAAAGTAAATATAGATCTGCCTTATTTGCATCTTGAAGAACAAGATTTATAAGCCCTCCATTTATTACAAATAAAACTACTATATTTATGCCACTATTATATGTACAACTTTTATCATCCTTGCCACTTGAGTTGACAACCAAATGTTATGCCATAACTATTATAGTTGCCTTTTCTAGTAGAGAATTCATGTTCACTCCCTTAGATCTGACATTTTTGTAGAGTGCATTTGTGGTGATAGAGTACTAGAATGTAGGAATTAAAGGGCTCTCTACCATATTTATTTCCACAACCTCCTATATTATGGTAAAACTCATCGTAGTTCCTAGATATACAACTATTTTTTGAGTAGCCACAAGTTTAGTAGCAATAACAATAACAAGGGTTCATTCAAGGTTACCCATGCCACTAATAGATGGACCAGGTGTTATAATACTAGTTACACTCTTAATGTTTGAGGTTGTGATTTGTCCATTACATCCAGATTCCACAATATTAACCAAATCAAAATTGTATTATTTAGAAATTTTTTGATATGCAGTATACGTATAATTTATCTATCAGGTTTTTTGCAAGCCTCAAGTTGCATCAAGTTATAAATTGATAATATCTTCTAATAGGTAGATTTGCATTATTTCTTTTATGATGTTCTCTTATAAGGGAGAGTAAATACATCTCTTTGATAGTGTATGAAACCATTGAAAAATAATATTAAATTTTATATATATATATATATATATATATATATATATATATATATGATAAAAAAAATTATTTCAATCTAATTTGTACATCTAGATGTTCTTGGTATGTTAGATAGGCATGGTTGAGAAACTTAATTACAAAGATCAAAGATAATGCAATTAGATGAGAAATGTTTGATATTCTTTGATATCACATGCATCATTTGATAAATAAAGATTCAACAATGAATGGTGTTCACATCTTTAGCAAAGACTTTAAAGGTACACAACCCTCATTCATTGAGTATATTAAGAGTCAATGGTCTAAAAGATTGAGTGTGTGGGCTAGATGTTGTCATACACTCAAGCATGTAGGGAAAAAAATTAACAAACAGAGTCATAGAGTCATACCACTAACACCTAAAAAGATAATTCTTAAAAGCAGTGGAGGGTGCTACAAATCACTGTGTTGATTGTTTGGTACATCAATTGACAACACATGTTTATATATATTATTACTGGGTACAAATCAAAAAAAAAATGCTTTATATATGAACTTTAAAATTGAAAATATTGAAAATGCATATTGGGTTTGAGCATTGCAAATTCTAGAAGATAATGTTACATTCAATAGTCTTAATGATCTCGTATAGCATGGTCGACAAGTGAAAGTGGTACATGTTTCCGATATGAGGTGTATATCTTGTCACTTGATTTATGTGCATGCTCTTTCAACTTTTCAATAGAAGGATACATGTGCAAACATGTGATCAAGGTGAACTTAATGAGAGAGAGAGAGAGAGAGACAAAATCTATCTAATAATAATTCGTAGGTAGACTTGGATTATCTTGCTACTACAATTGACTCTATAGAAGAAAGATGCCATATTAGTGTCTCTAATCATTTGCTATGATAAAAATATTTATTTATTTATTTTGTTAGCATAGGATTCTTTAGAAACCATATGTTTGAATGTGTTGCAATATCAATGTATAAAGTTACTAAATTAGATGGGGTTGGAGGTAATGAAAATTGTCAACTATTGGAGGATCATTCGGTACATACACAGGTGAAATGATAATTATTTTTTGATAAATTTTATTCTTATTTACTTAAATTTTTTATTTCTAAAATATGTTTAAATTTTTGTAGAAAATGGACAACAATGATGAGAATGCAACACTAGAAATGAAGCTAGAAATACAAAACATTATTGGGTATGTGCAAGATCATGGTGTACCAAACTATGGCCTTAAGTGGCAGTGAAAAATCAGCAAATCAGGTTTATGTCAACTTGACACATAATTTTGAAGTGGTTATGGACTTTATATCAAAAAGTTGTAAGAAAATAATTTGTAGAAAATTGAATGTAGTTTCTAAACTACTAGGCGTTATCAGGAGAAAAAAATAATTGATTGGTCAAAAGTTTGAATTTTAATGCAGTACTAAGAAAATTTCAGGGTGAAAATAAAAAGTAGGTGTATGTCTGACTACCTTAATCAAAATCAAATCATAATATTTTTTTAATATAATTATAGATATGAAAACTAGACTTATGCCCGGATGTGACGCATATTTTTTGATATTTTTATTCCAAATAAATAATTAAATATGAATTTTCTACCAAAACTTTTTCGGATTAAAAAAAGTCTCGTGTCTGACCACCCTAACTAATAGAAAATTTGATCAAATTTTTATTTTTTTTATTTTTTTCTTATACTAGGCAAAGTATAGAATGTGACGCAACTTTTAGATTTAAAAAATGTTATACCGTTTGAAAGTTATAGCTATTTTTCATTCAGTATGTCAATCAGCACTTTACAATAATCTTCATTGATAATTAACTAATAAATACTTATCGAACTCAGAATTTGACAGAAATTATATTGATGGAATCTAGAGAGCGATATTAAAAAACCCATTTCGTTTCATTCAATTTCGATCAAAATAACATTGTCAGACGGCTACCCGAAGTCTGCGTATCACTAAAACTCTCTATAAACACGTCTTTGGGGTTGACCAGGCAATCGGATATCCGATATGGCTCAGTAGTCAAATTCCAAAAATCTTCAAATTTTGGAGGGAAATTCGATTTAAACGTTCTAGTTTTTTATTTTTCAATTATTTCACTTATATTAATATGTAAAGGCATATTTTAATATATTATATATATATATAATAACGTAATGTAAACATACAAGATATAATCTAGTAATATATAATAATATCTTATGTTAATCTTATTAAAATCTATAAATATAATATATATTATTATTATTTTTACTAAATATAATAACGTAATTTATATATATATAAAATACGTATTATATATTATTATATTAATATGTATGTTATTAATATATACAATAACGTAATATTTTCATTAAATGTAATATGTATTATATATATATATATATTAATATATATAATAATATAATATTTATATAACAACGTAATATTTTTATTAAATATAATATATATTATTAATATTATTATATTAATATGTATGTTATTAATATATTTATATAATAACGTAATATTTTCATTAAATATAATAATGTAATATGTATATGTATATATATATATATATATTATTATATTGATATGTATATTATTAATATATATGTATATTTTTAATATGTATATTATTAATATATGAGAGTCAAAGGGGGTCATAGAGTGACCTATAACCCTCTTTGACCCATTAAATGACGATATATTTCTCTAGGGGTCCTAGGACCCCTAGGGACATATGTCATCATTTAATGGGTAAAAGGGGGTCTCTTTGACCCATTAAATGATGACATATGTCCCTAGGACCCCTAGGGACATAACCGAATCGTTCATATCGGTCAAAGGGGGTCATAGGGTGACCTATGACCCCCTTTGACCCATTAAACGATGACATATGTCTCTAGGGGTCCTAGGACCCCTAGGGACATATTCAAATGGGTATTATGGGTCAAAGGGGGTCATAGGGTGACCTATGACCCTCTTTGACCCACTAAACGAAGACATATGTCCCTAGGAACATAGTCGAATCGTTCATATGGGTCAAAGGGGGTCATAGGGTGACCTATGACCCCCTTTGACCCATTAAATGAGGACATATGTCCCTAGGGTTCCAAGGACCCCCAGGGACATAGTCAAATCATTCATATGGGTCAAAGGGGGTCATAGCGTGACCTACGACCCCCTTTGACCCATTAAATGATGACATATGTCCCTAGGGGTCCTAGGACCTCTAGAGACATATTCGTATGGGTAATATGGGTCAAAGGGAGTCATAGGGTGACCTATGACCCTTTTTGACCCATTAAACGACGACATATGTCCCTAGGGGTCCTAGGATCCCTAGGGACATATTCTAATTGTTAATATGGGTCAAAGGGGGTCATAGGGTGACCTATGACCCTCTTTGACCCATTAAATGATGATATATGTCTCTAGGGGTCCTAGGACCCCTAGGGACATATTTAAATGGGTAATATAGGACAAAGGGGGTCATAAGGTGACCTATGACCCTCTCTGACTCATTAAATGACGACATATTTCTCTAAGGGTCCTTGGACCCCTAGGGACATATTTGAATTGTTCATATGGGTCAAAGGGGGTCATAGGGTGACATATGACCCCCTTTGACCCATTAAACGACGAGATATGTCCCTAGGGGTCCTAGGACCCCTAGGGACATATTTGAATGGGTAATATGGGTCAAATGGGGTCATAGGGTAACCTATGACACTCTTTGACCCATTAAATGACGACATATGTCTCTACGGGTATATTCGAATCGTTCATATGGGTCAAAGAGGGTCATAGGGTGACCTATGACCCTCTTTGTCTCATTAAACGATGACAACATATTCGAATCGTTCATATGGGTCAGAGGGGGTCATAGGGTGACCTATGACCCGCTTTGACCCATTAAACGATGACATATGTCCCTAGGGGTCCTAGGACCCCTAGGGACATATTCGAATTGTACATATGGGTCAAACGGGGTCATAGGGTGACCTATGACCCCCTTTGACCCATTAAATGATAGCATATGTCTCTAGGGGTCCTAGGATCCCTAGGGACATATTCAAATGGGTATTATGGGTCAAAGGGGGTCATAGGGTGACCTATGACCCTCTTTGACCCATTAAACGATGACATATGTCCCTAGGGGTCCTTAGACCCCAAGAGACATATTGGACCCTATGACCCCCTTTGACCCATATGAACAATTCGAATATGTCCCTAGGGTCAAAGAGGGTCATATGGGTCAAAGAGGGTCATAGGGTGACCTATGACCCCCTTTGACCCATTAAACGATGACATATGTCCGTAGGGGTCCCAGGACCCCTAGGGACATATTCGAATGGATAATATGGGAAAAATGGTTCTTTGACCCATTAAATGATGACATATGTCTCTAGAGGTCCTAGGACTCCTACGGACATATTCCAATTGTTCATATGGGTCAAAGGGGGTCATAGGGTGACTTATGACCCTCTTGACCCATTAAATGATGATATATGTCTCTAGGGGTCCTGGGACCCCAAGGGACATATTCGAATGGGTAATATGGGTCAAAGAGGGTCATAGAGTGACCTATGACCCTCTTTGACCCATTAAATGATGACATGTGTCCCTAGGGGTCCTAGGACCCTAGGGATATATTTGAATTGTTCATATGGGTCAAAGGGGGTTATACGGTGACCTATGACCCCCTTTGACTCATTAAATGATGACATATGTCCCTAGGGGTCCTAGGGCCCCTAGAGACATATTTGAATCGTTCATATGAGTCAAAGGGGGTTGTAGGGTGACCTATAACCCCCTTTGACCCATTAAATGAAGACATATGTCCCTAGGACCCCTAGCAACATATTCGAATGGGTAATATGGGTCAAATGGGGTCATAGGGTAACCTATGACTCTCTTTGACCCATTAAATGATAACATATGTCTCTAGGGGTCCTAGGACCCCTAGGGACATATTTGAATCATTCATATGGGTCAAAGGGGGTCATAGGGTGACTTATGACCCTCTTGACCCATTAAACGATGATATATTTCTCTAGGGGTCCTAGGACCCCTAGGGACATCTTCGAATGGGTAATATGCGTCTATGACCCTCTTTGACCCATTAAACGACGACATATGTCCCTAGGGGTCTTAGGACCCCTAGGGACATATTCGAATGGGTAATATGGGTCAAAGGGGGTCATAGGGTGACCTATGACCCTCTTTGACCCATTAAACGAAGACATATGTCCTTAAAGGTCTTAGGACCCTAGGGACATATTCGAATGGTTCATATGGGTCAAAGGGGGTCATAGGGTGACCTATGACCCCCTTTGACTCATTCAACGATGACATATGTCCCTAGGGGTCCTAAGACCCCTAGGGACATATTTGAATCATTCATATGAGTCAAAGGGGGTCATAGGGTGACCTATGACCCCCCTTTGACCCATTAAACGATGACATATGTCCCTAGGGGTCCTAGGACCCTAGGGACATATTCAAATGGTTCATATGGGTCAAAGGGGGTCATAGGGTGACCTATGACCCCCTTTGACCCATTAAACGATAACATATGTCCCTAGGGGTCCTAGGACCCTTTGGGACATATTTGAATCGTTCATATGAGTCAAAGGGGGTTATAGGGTGACCTATGACCCCCTTTGATCCATTAAATGATGACATATGTCCCTAGGGGTCCTAGGACCCCTAGGGACATATTCGAATGGGTAATATGGGTCAAATGGGGTCATAGCGTAACCTATGACCCTCTTTGACCCATTAAATGACGACATTTGTCTCTAGGGGTCCTAGGACCCATGGGGACATATTCGAATCGTTCATATGGGTCAGAAGAGGTCATAGGGTGACCTATGACCCTCTTGACCCATTAAACAATGGTATGTGTCTCTAGGGGTCCTCGGACCCCTACGGACATATTCGAATAGGTAATATGGGTCAAAGGGGGTCATAGGGTGACCGATGACCCTCTTTGACCCATTAAACGACGACATATGTCCCGAAGGGTCATAGGACCCCTAGGGACATATTCGAATGGGTAATATGGATCAAATGGGGTCATAGGGTAACCTATGACCCTCTTTGACCCATTAAACGATGACATATCTCTCTAGGGGTCCTAGGACCCCTAGGGACATATTCAAATCGTTCATATGGGTCAAAGGGGGTCATCGAGAGACCTATGACCTTCTTGACGCATTAAATGACGATATATGTCTCTAGGTGTCCTAGGACCCCTAGGGACATATTTGAATGGGTAATATGGGTCAAAGGGGGTTGATCCATTAAATGACGACATATGTCCCTAGGGGTCCTCGGACCCCAAGGGACATATTCGAATGGGTAATATGGGTCAAATGGGGTCATAGGGTGACCTATGACCCTCTTTGACCCATTAAACGATGACATATGTCCCTAGGGGTCCTAGGACCCTAGGGACATATTCCAATCGTTCATATGGGTCAAAGAGGGTCATAGGGTGACGTATGACCCCCTTTAACCCATTAAACGACAACATATGTCCCTAGGGGTCCTAGGACTCCTAGGGACATATTTGAATTGTTCATATGAGTGAAAGGAGGTCACAAGGTGACCTATGACCCCCTTTGATGCATTAAACGATGACATATGTCCCTAGGGGTCCTAGGACCCCTAGTGCCATATTCGAATGGGTAATATGGGTTAAATGGGGTCATAGGGAAACCTATGACCCTCTTTGACCTTTTAAATGACGACATATGTCTCTAGGGGTCCTAGGACACCTAGCGACATATTCGAATTGTACATATGGGTCAAAGGGGGTCATAGGGTGACCTATGACCCTCTTTGACCCATTAAACGATGATATATGTCTCTAGGGGTCCTAGAACCCCTAGGGACATATTCAAATGGGTAATATGGGTCAAAGGGGGTCATAGGGTGACCTATGACCCTCTTTGATCCATTAAACAATGAGATATGTCGCTAGGGGTCCTAGGACCCCTAGGGACATATTCGAATGGGTAATATGGGTCAAAGGGGGTCATAGGGTGACTTATGACCCCCTTTGACCCATTAAACGATGACATATGTCTCTAGGGGTCCTAAGACCCCTAGGGACATATTCGAATGGGTATTATGGGTCAAAGGGGGTCATAGGGTGACCTATGACCCTCTTTGACCCATTAAACGATGACATATGTCCCTAGGGGTCCTCGGACCCCAAGGGACCTTTTCGAATGGGTAATATGGGTCAAATGGGGTCATAGGTCACCCTATGACCCTCTTTGACCCATTAAACGATGACATATGTCCCTAGAGGTCCTAGAACCCTAGGGACATATTCCAATCGTTCATATGGGTCAAAGGGGGTCATAGGGTGACCTATGACCCCCTTTGACCCATTAAACGACAACATATGTCCCTAGGGGTCCTAGGACCCCTAGGGACATATTTGAATCATTCATATGAGTCAAAGGGGGTCATAGGGTGACCTATGACCCCCTTTGATGCATTAAACGACGACATATGTTCCTAGGGGTCCTAGGACCCCTAGGGACATATTCGAATGGGTAATATGGGTCAAATGGGGTCATAGGGTAACCTATGACCCCCTTTGACCCTTTAAATGACGACATATGTCACTAGGGGTCCTAGGACCCCTAGGGACATATTCGAATCGTACATATGGGTCAAAGGGTGTCATAGGGTGACCTATGACCCTCTTGACCCATTAAACGATGATATATGTCTCTAGGGGTCCTAGGACCCCTAGGGACATATTCGAATGCGTAATATGGGTCAAAGGGGGTCATAGGGTGACCTATGACCCTCTTTGACCCATTAAACGATGATATATGTCTCTAGGGGTCCTAGGACCCCTAGGGACATATTCGAATGGGTAATATGGGTCAAAGGGGGTCATAGGGTGACCTATGACCCCCTTTCACCGATTAAACAACGACATATGTCTCTAGGGGTCCTAGGACCCCTAGGGAGATATTCAAATGGGTATTATGGGTCAAAGGGGGTCATAGGGTGACCTATGACCCTCTTTGACCCATTAAATGATGACATATGTCCCTAGGGGTCCTTGGACCCCAAGGGACATATTCGAATGGGTAATATGGGTCAAAGGGGGTCATAGGGTGACCTATGACCCTCTTTGACCCATTAAATGATGACATATGTCCCTAGGGGTCCTAGGACCCCTATGACCCCCTTTGATCCATTAAACAACGACGTATGTCCCTAGGGGTCCTAGGACCCCTACGGACATAGTCGAGTCGTTCATATGGGTCAAAGGCGGTCATAGGGTGACCTATGACCCCCTTTGCCCATTAAATGATGACCTTCTTTGTATTATATATTATTATATTAATATGTATAATAATATAATATATATATAACAACGTAATATTTTTTATTAAATATAATATATATTATAAATATTATTATATTAGTATATATGTTATTAATATATCTATATAATAACGTAATATTTTAGGATATACTATTTATACTATTTTAGGATAATAATTATAATATAAATAAACACTAAATATTAATATTATTATATGTATAGTAATAATAATAATACTATTATAGTTATAATAATAATATATATTAATACTATATATTGTAGCTTAATATAAATAAACACTATATATTTACACTATTATATCTTTATTAATAATATTAATACTATTATAGGTATAATAATAATATTGATACTATAGGTATATTAATACCATTTTATATTAATATTATTGATATTTTATACTAATACTAATATACTATTAACTTAGTTATAAATTAAAGTCGTTTGCCTCCAAATATTTTTCATAATATTAATATTATTGTGGCAAAGGAGGGAAACCTTAGCAAGTTTTCCCCCCAAAAGTCTTTTTCCTATATCGGATATCCGATCTATTATCGGATATCCAATTATACTGGCATCAATTTCAAATATTTGACTGTCCCTACAGACCTGACAACATTACTTTTTTACCTCTTTTTTCACGGGATTTGTACAAAGTCATGTTTGGGGCCCAACCAATCGAAAAGAATTTGAAAATATAACCTTAGGTGTTCGAATTTGTCATCTGAATGGGGAGCAGCAGTTGTCGAAAGAATAAACGTAAAAGGAAGATATCCAATGAAGACATTGCAGCATATAGGGAAAAGGACAAAATGAAACACTGAAAAAAAAGACAAGGTATGCTAAATATCAATCAAGTTGACGATGAATTAATAGAAGGTGAAATCATAGATTCAGATAATGAAAATGTACAGTTGGGGAATGAAAATGTACCTATTGAAAATGATAATGCGAAAATTGAAAATTTTGAAGAAGAAATGCCACCAAGTCATAATCCAAATTGCATAATTTACCATGTCGAAGATGACAATGCACAGGAACTTAATGCACAAGAACCTTACATATCTCCTAATTATAATTGACATGAAGGTTCTAAAACACCAAAATGGATAATTGAAATTGATGAAACGATTATGACTAGTTTGGAAGGAAAAAAATCAAAAAGAACCATTCGGTTATGGGCTTCAAGACTATATCAGATGTTTTTTGGCAACAAGACAGTGGTAGAGAAATGTCAGTTTTTCATGCACTTATTAAAGATGCAAAAGATGAGACCTATGCTTTCCAAATTGAAAATTTGTGTCAATAAAAAGTTGGAAAGAAATGCCATTATTGTGAAGAATCTTTTCAGTGCTCTCAATAGCATTGGGAAAAATAGCAGAGAGAAGGATAATAGAGTTGCTCGAAGGGTTATTACAACCTCTTTGGTAAGTCATCATTTGAGAAAGGGTAGATATATGAGACAAACTTGTATTGATTTGAATCTAAATCGTACTACTTTGAGAAGAGCACTTAGTCAATGAGAGAAAATTGATGATCCTCTTCAAAATGAAACATGGGCATTTGGTGGGAGACTTCCACGTTTTGATAAGAAGCTATCCGACGATGTGAAGGAAGAAATTATACAATTTTGGCACTCTAACTCACGAGTATCACCCAATGCTAAAGATGTCTTAAAGTTGAGAATTGGCATCAGAGACCGCACGCCACATCCTAAACACTATTTGGATGTAAGTCAAACTATGTTTTTCAAACAATTTAGAGAGAGTCATCCAAGTGTTCATATATCACAAAGGGATTTTGAATCTTTGAAGCCATTTTATTGTGTGCCACTCAAAATTCGAAATACATGTTGTTGTAAATATCATGTTGAGTTTTTTATGCACCATGAACTATTATGCTCCATCCGTTCTACTTTGCATAGTAAAGAAATGTTGGAGGATTGTGGGGCTAGTGGGCTTCCAAAATCATCAAGAGACTTGTTAGATCAACTCTTATGTCATAGAGTTGATGGTTGTTCCTTTTATAAAAATGCTTGCTTAACTGAGAAGTGTTTAGAATGTGGTGGCTTATCCAAGTTTGACACATGTTTCCATGAGGGGTGTGAACAAGATCTTGGAAAGACAATAGTGAAAAAAAGGGTCAATGAAATGGTGAAATACACATTGAAGAGTGGGAGTGAGAGCTCTAGATGTGAATTGGTTGGAAAAGATATCAATGTGGCTAATTTTATTTCAGATTTCAAGGCAAATATTTTTTACAAGTATGCAAGACATAGTCACAGGTCTCAGTGGTTGGATCAACAATTTAGAACGTGTAAGGAGACTTTTCCCATTGGCACTATTATATCAATTGTTGATTTTGCTGAGAACTACACATTGCAACCTCAAAATGAGACACAATCTCAGTATTACAACTCTATTCAGATTGCAATTTTTGTTCACATAACATATAGACATGCCCCTGATAGTGCGGAAGATAATCGAAAGATTATTAGAGAGTATCATTTTTATATGAGTGATGATAGATCTCACTCTCACGAGTTTGTGCAACATTGTTTCGAGAATTTTTTTTATTTCTTACACGAGCATGCAATTGCTATGGATAGACATATCATTTGGTCAGATAACTGTACAGGTCAATTCAAGAATGCTCTCATGTTTTATTGGTTGTGTAGGATGCACGTAGAGAGAGGGGTGCCTCATATTTGGAGTTTTTTTGAGTTCGGCCATGGAAAAGGGGAACATGATGGAGCAGGGGCATGTGTGAAGAGAGCTCTAGTTAAGGAGCAACTAAAGATTTCAACAACAGAGCTTCTTGATGCTCGTAGCATTGTTGATTGGTGTAGTTTAGCATTATCACAGGGGGGGGCTCATAATTCAGTGGTACTCAGGTTCTTTTGGTTGGTTGAGGAAGGGTCCATAGGTGATAGATCAGATTGTGCTATAGTGACAGACTCATCAAAAATGCATTCATTTCAGAGCTCTAATTCTAGTACATGGACCATTTGGACACAACAACTAGCTTGTTTTTGTCGTACTTGTTTTCAGTGTGATTGGGATCACTGTGAGTCAAGTGAGTGGGTGGACACATGGGCTCCACATTATCTTACTCCATTGTCTATCATACCCTCTATCAAAAATGATGACATGGAAAGTTCACTTGAGCATAATCATCTATCAGATCTACTTCAGCTAGGACATGTCTTTGCATTGGTTGCACCACAGGGGAATGACGAGAAATCCGATTATTGGTTAGCACATTGTGTAAGAGGAAAACAAAAACTTGCACAACCGATCATAGATGATGATGGATTCACCTATCCTACTGGTTCAGTGGTTGTTGCTGGAACATGGCTGCGGACATACATGCTTAGAAGGAACGGAATTCCTGCATTCGAAGACTATCAGAAGCACAAAGTAATTCTCATATATTCGCATCTTATTATAGCAACAAATGTAAAGTTATTGAAGCATCAAGGAAGACCAAAAGTAAAAGAACTTTTTACTATTGCTAATGCTGATCATGAAGCCTTGTTGGAGACCCTAAAACAAAGAGAGGACCCTATTGGAATACTTGACTAGGTATATATACTTCTTATGTTATTTTCTTCATAATGATTTAATGAATTGATGATTATCTTGTTTAATACAATAAGTTACTAATTTTTGTATGATATTGGAATGTAGGTACATCATGAAGAGTTGGAGGGAGGTGGTATTGGGGAGAATTTCTAAAATTTATGATGTATTATGATGTAAACTGTGTAGTTTTTTGTATATGGTTTTTGTATTTTGGTAGGTTCTTTGTAAGGAATTATAAGAGGAAGATATTGAACAAGTTCTTCCAAATCATATTTGCATGTGATACAAGGCTATAATGAAAATTTTAAGAGAATTTATAACTATATGAAAGATAATTGCATGCGGATATCTTATTACAAATTTGGTTTTTACCTTATTTAACATAAAGCTGACATTATGATTATTAAAACTATTTTAATCAAACTAATCAAATAAGAAAAATCCATAAAGTACGGATGAACAATTAGAATACTTGATTTCTTCCATTTTACAACCAATCTCATTTCTTCCTGGGGCCTAAAATAACCTATCTCATTTTTGAGAGATCACATTCCGTTTGGATTCAGCACAACGATCTCGCTCGATGCCAAAACTCGCAGTGTGCCTCAGTTCATAGGTGCACCACAACGTAACTTTGAAACCGCTGATCTTGGCATCAAATCGTCAGTCCCATTAGCTCCAGATGAGCAGGTCAACCCTAGTCACACCTTTGTTCTGGCCATGAAGACCATCCATCATTTGCAGCCACCCCGTACCGAGGAGTCTTCAAGGTGCTCTAAGTGCATTTTGAGGTCGATCCTTTGAGGGTCATAACTCAAAGCTCGTGAGGGCTATCGATGAACCGTTAGAGGAGACAAGTTCATAAGGATGGAGTGGCTTAGTGTTTTTGCTAAAATAAGTTAGTGGGAAGGCTTTATTAGAGGGTCTTGGCCAAACTAGTGGGGTGTTTGCCAAAAATTCTTGTTTTATTTCTACTTGGTTTTGTTTTCTTGTTTTGTGCTTGAGTATTGTTATGGGATTGGGACTTACACTCACCCTTGTGGGAAGGGAAGAGAAGTCCAGGGTGAAGGGCTTAAGTTGGGTTCAAAAAATGTATTGAGAACCTTGGAGTATGGGCTCCATTGTATGCCATAACATTTCATATCTTGTTGGGGGTGATAAGGAAAGTATGGTGTAGAAAGGAAGTTTGAGGAGTTACAACTGATGGTAGTGGGTTTGGAGGAGGAAATGTGGAGGCCCCGAGAGGGCATTAAATGGTTCATTTATGATAGCCCCAAGAGGGCATGAAATTTGGTGAATTATGATAGCCCCGAGAGGGCATGAAAATTGTTTATTGCAAATATGGTTTGGTATGGAAAGTCTCCATTTTAGAACACACCTTCACCCTATGTTTATGGTTCCATCTGTGAAGCCATTGTGAAATAGTCTTGGGGGGAAATTGTTCAAGTTTGAAATGTAATGTTTATGCATTGAAAGATTGTATGTGTATCCCAGTTTGAGCCTTGTTCCCTAGCGCGGGGGTGTTCTCTTTGAGGCCTATGGTTGGTTGGAAAGCACCCATGGTCCTTGTTATTTTTTTGTGTTGCATATGCAAATTTGTGTCCAAGGGAGCAATGGAAATGGCTTGGAATGATCATCTTGCAGATTGATGTTGGATGAGAAAACTTGACATTGTGCCCTCATTTGTGAAGGAGGATTCACCAGCTTGTTCATGTTCTCAACGATCATGTTGGACAATGTTCATGCTACTCATTGTCCATATCTTTCAATGTCCATGTTCCTTATGATTTTGAAAAGTCCCTTATGTTGTCCCATTGTGATGGAAGGAGATTGTATCATTGTTACCTAATGTACGTGTAGAAGAAAATATTGATAAGGTTGTATATGCATGTTTCATTTGGAGTTTATATTGTTATGAAAGTATTGGTACGAGTCACAGATTTCCTTTGACATCATTGTTATCATTTGAAAATGTGAAAGAAATTTTTCTCCTTGTGGTATTGTAAATGACTAGTTGATAATAACAATCCATAGATGTTATGTGATACCATTGACTGTATAAATTTAAAGATTAGTAGATTGCTTACAATCTTGTTGTGCACTCAATAATTTGGTGAGGAAGCAATATTGATAGATAATGAGGATATAGTAATATACTAATTGTCACATTAATATATATTGTAATGATTAATGAATGTGTGTACATTGGTGATGAGGATAATAAGTAATTCTGATCCCCTTCCCTTACATGCTAGAATCACGACCTAGTCCAAATGATACAACTGACAGACCCTAATAGAATATTAGTATCAGAGGATTTTTAGGATATGAATTACCTCACTAATTTATGAGTGTTGTATCTTGAACTTGCTCATTTGACTCATGACGCTAACTTGAACTAGGCTGTCATCCAATCTATTTGAAAACCACCTGTGACTAAAATGTTAACACCTTCACATTATTCACATGAGTCTTGAACTCCTATTCAATGATAACCTTGTTTTACAATATGTAATTTCTTATGCGACTTCATAAGCTAAAAAAAAAAAAAAAAATTTGTTGTGTTTTTACTAGTAAAATTTAGGGCATGACACATGATCCACGATAAATTGAACAATACTAGATACTAAATTAATATGTATATCATTGTGCACGTAAATGATAAAAATATATATCAAAATACATGTATCCATAGACAAAATTTTACACAAATATATATCAAAGATCATGTATCCATAGAAAAAGTACCCAAATATATATATATATATCAAAATACATAGATCCATATACAAAATGTGGCTGATCCTGCCATCAGAATGTGTATAATATCAATGTTTCTATATACAATGCGGCATATGCCATCTCAAAATTTCTCTTGATGCATCCTACGAAAACTATACTATCCTAGGGTGCTGGTGGATGATCAAAATGCAGCCTCTTCGCTGCACTGGTGGATCGGATGCCTCCTACATAAACAAAAAAGGAAAACCCAAAGTTAGACTAGTAAATTTATATGATTCTACGTATCTAACATTGAATTACTCAAATGCATAATGATCTTTTCCGTATTGGAGATTAATACTATCAAAATTTCATAATAAATACCTCTCTCGTCGACCTCCTGCGCCGGTTAGGAGTCCTCTCGTATGCCCTCGGCAATGCTGGTACCTCTGTGATTGTGGGCTGTATATGTTCAAATACCTTTGTCAGATGAATCTACAATTTAAACTATAACATCATAATTCATAGCATGCTAAATTTATAACAAATTTAATCATGAATTCAAACTACAACTTAGTATTATAGGCTCCTCCTCAGGAGTGAGTGGCCGCATCATCAAATGTGCACTAGGAGTCTCCTATGGAATACAAAATAGTAGTTGTTAATATCATGGAAATTAGTTTTGAATTTATTTATGAAGATAAGTGATGCAAGAGCATCCCATGCTCATTAGGGGAACATTGAAGATCCAAGGCATTACAGAGGTCATGGAACATCTCTTGAAGTCAATTGGGCAATCCTTGCACCAATTATGGCTCATGGAAGCATACAAAGTTATAATGTTGGACTCATATGTGGAAGAAAGTTGTAATTGGGCATGAGATAGGATTTTAGGATTTCATATGGTAGATGTGTCATTTGATAGGTTCATGTAGGTTGTCATGATCATATCTTGTCATTAGACAAGTCAAAATGTTCTAGAATTGAGTTTTGGGGTTTGAACAAGCAGGCCCTAGTTTTTAAACCATTTTAAGGAGGGTTTCGAAGTTTGGGTGTTTAGGAGTGTGACCAAGACCTATAATCTTGAAAATCCTTAGTGTGTTGGTCCCTTTGTTGAAGCCTTGGTGTGTCTAATTCCTCCTTGTGTGTCCCAGAGTTGAAAGGTACATAAGTGGTGTCCAGAGATTTCTTGGTGAGGAAAGAAAGAGAATCAGTGAGTTGGCCCTTGGGAAGGAAGAAAACTTGTTGTGAAAATGCCTCCTAAAAATCAAATGGCTAGAGAACTTGAAGAATTGAGAGAAGAGTTGGCAAAAGAGAAAAGAGAGAGGAGAGAACTTGAAGCATCTAGAGTGACGGAAGAAAGACAGATGAGAAGAGAGAGGATGAAGCTTATTGCAAGGATAGAATCCTTAGAAAAGGAAAGGCAAGAACCTAGAGGAGAAGAGGTTAGAGGAAGAAATCATGGAGAGAACCATGAAGAAGAAGAGGTTGGTAATGCAAGGAAAGAGCATGAGACAACAGATGATCCTGAAGAAAGGAGATTTATGAGAATCATTAAGGCAGTACAAGGTAATGGTGGGAAGAACCATATTGATTTTCCAATATACCAGGGTAAAATGGATAGTGAAGGAGTGCTAGGGTGGATAGAGACCCTTGAGAACTACTTTGATCTTGAAGACATAGAGGCAGATAAGAAGGTAAAAGTAGCAACAACAAGACAGAGAGGAACATCACTCACTTGGTGGACTAGTGTTCAGAATGAGAGAGAGGAAAGGTGGTGCAGGGCACCTAACCTATGTGGCAGGGGGGAACAAGTATCTCTGTTGCCGGACACCTTGCCACTCCATGAAAGCGAGGATTCAAGTAGATTAGGAAGTTGGAATAAAGTTTTGGTCCATATTTTGCAAGTTGGTCTATGTTTTGTAATAAAGGCACATGTAAGGCCCACAAGCATTTTGGTGTGGTTATAAACCAAGTGACTCCATGGGACCAAAAGGCCTTAGAATAGGGTATTGAGAGTCTAAACAGTATTAGCAAAAAGTGGTTGTTTGTTTGTTTTATGGTTGGGAACGCCTATATGGTTGTTCGAACGGTCATGTAGACCTTTAAGTATGTCATATGTGATCTCAGTTGAAAGGGGGAGATCAGAGTGTACGGTGGTTTGGAGAAAAAATAATAAAAACTTCAATTTTTTGGAAATTTACTTAGTTGCATTTAATAAATCCATATCACCAATTTTGAGTCAATGGAATAGTTTAGAAAGTTAGGGAATGCATAAAAACTATAGTTTGAAATTTGAATTTCAAATTCAAACGGTCATATTAGTTTTGGAGGGAAAGTAGTAATTTGGTATTTGTTTGATTAAATAAACCTTTGTAACCAACTTGGTCGGTTGGACAGGTGCATATAAGCCTATTTAAGTTGTAATGAACATATGCAAGACATGAATCATTATTGGTACGAAAAAAATCATAGAAATTGTATAGAACAACAATCATACTTTCCTCTGCATCAATTAAAAAAATAGAAAATAAATGATACTTATACATACAATGGGGCTTTCTATGCGAATGAAAATCCCTGATGATCTAGGACGCCGAATTTGTACAGGCTCATCGCTAGTAGCCACACCCTATATACAATAAACAATGTAATTAAATGAGATTACCACAAAAATT
Organism: Cupressus sempervirens; assembly: GCA_028749045.1. Classification (NCBI taxonomy): domain Eukaryota; kingdom Viridiplantae; phylum Streptophyta; class Pinopsida; order Cupressales; family Cupressaceae; genus Cupressus; species Cupressus sempervirens. The sequence continues at coordinate 254,140,636 of CM053784.1, read as the reverse complement.
TTACAAGAATGCATCAATATTTAATCAATTAGAAAACATCTAATTACCTTTCCTTTGTCAATGCATGTTGGCTCACCTCCCGCACTTTGTCCCCCCAGGGCAGGTGGTATCTGGAAGATAAAAAAAAGATTAGCAACCATATATGCTACAATATCAAATGGAAAAAAGAAATGCGAACACAACATAATGTACCGTAGATGTCTCAAGGCCAAATGAAATGGCCGAGAGTGTAGCATCATCTATCTGTCTGAGCTCCTCCTCGGTCATCAACTAAACATGAATGAAGATCACATACATGTAAAAGTCAATATGGCTTAAAAATTAAAATTACTCTATTATAAAAATTAACTTTAAATCACATATGTCATAAAAAAAAAATGTATACACGTACCGACACCGAAGGAGTCCATGCGTCTACATTCCTCTCCTCTCTCGCATCAGGGTTTGTAGCCTCTGCACGTGCGTCTGGTGTATCCTCGTCTAATACAAAATGATACTCAGGAAGATCACCTATGGGACCCAGGCAAATATTCTTGCATGTAATGCAAGTGTGAGGAACACAAACGTGTGATGAGCTAGCCGATGATGAATTGGCACCAACATCATCAACATGAGGAGGCAAGACTGACCTAGCCTGAGATATCATTAGGCTACTCAGCCTATGAATGGCTCTGATGGTCTGAGAGCTAGCCTCTACCATAATATCTGGATGCTGCACTCGAGGAGGGGGGACAAAAGTGCCAAGTTTCTTCCACTGGGAAGAGGGTCTATCCTGAGGAGCTCCTAGTCCTAAGCCCATGTTGGGCTTCCTGCTCCAATAGTTCACTTTAAGTTTCAACACAAATTCTGCATATAATTTTTTAAGGAAATAAAATGGTATGTCTAAATTGCCATGTGGAGGGATATCAAAGACCATCCACCAACGGTCCCAAAAATTTTCACTTATGGTGTCATTTGTGCACCATTTAATCGATAGTTTGGTTTTTTTTGGGTCAACTGGTATACCCATTTTTGGGTTAGCAAAAAGGCCTGCCAAATCGTCTTTAGTTATGTTGAGGGCCGCGACCTCATCATAATCCAAACCATCATCAAACATCTAGTGCATTTCATCACACCAACGAAGAGCGGCATTTTGTTGGTTTGTAAGAGTTTCAATGTTATCCACTATGGTGTTTAACATGGATAACATAGGAGCCAGTGCAGGTACATTATTGTATGTTCTATGCAAACCTCTCAACTCAGTGAGATTTTCATTTATCAAATCCTCGATTCGAGGAGGGTTTTGAGGAGGTAGAGGATCATTTGGTGGATGATTTTGTGGGGATACTAGATCGTTTGGTGGTGGGTTGCGAGGAATATTATTCCCTGCCTCAGTGTCATCATTTTGATCAGCCATTCCTATTGAATTGCAAAACGTAATATATATTAAAAAAAAATCTAAATTTTAACCATTTTTATCAAAAAAACCCTAGATTCAACTAAAACAAACTAAATCTTGTTAAAATCTATTAAATTTAGGTTAAAAATGAGTCGGGGGGGGGAACATACCTGATATCTGATTTTCGATTTGCTATCTGATATCCGATCTGACTGGCCCAAATTCGCGTGAAAATAAGGGTCGTGGGTCTATGATTTTGTGTTTAATCCATGCACAGGTATCAGATATCCAATATTATATCGGATATCCAATATTATAATATATATAATATAACATATATATTACATTTTATATATTTTTATATTATATTTTATATTTATTATATTAATTTACTATATATTATAATATAAAATATTATTATTATACTATATTATTATAATTTATAATATATTATACTTTTTTATTATATATTATATTATAAGATATTACTTTTTATTATTATATTATATTATATATATATTATATTACATTACTATATATTATAATATATGAAATATTATATTATATTATTATAATATAATATGTCATTATAATATTATTATTATAGTATAATATTATACGATTATAATATAATAATAATATTATTATTATATTATAGTATAATAATAATTATAATAATATTATTATATTATAGTATAATAATTATTATAATAATATTATTATTATATTATAGTATAATAATAATTATAATAATATTATTATATTATAGTATAATAATTATTATAATATTATTATTATTATAATATAATAGTATGATATATTATTTAATATTATTATTATTATTTTATATCAATAATAATAATATTAAATAATATATCATACTATTATATGATTTTAATTATTAGTCGGATATTGGATTTAAAATCGGATATCCGATATCATATCGGATATCCGATATGATATCGGATATCTGATAAGGCTCGGCTTAACCTTCCAGGTTTGGTTCCTGGATAGGTAAAAAAAAATCAGAGTGGATTTTGAAGCGCTTTTAGGCGTCTTCAAACTCTTTTTTTTCACATCCCCACTTTTTGGCACACCATGATCCTGCACATACCTGATTCAGGGAATGACTAATACATATGATCTAGAAGCACTTTCTTTATTTCAACCATTTTGTGAAGGACTTGACAAATAAAGTCAAAAGTAAAAACATATCATCCCACCTTGGATTAGATCATCCAAGTGCGCATCCATTTGGTCTCATACAAGATGGATTTGGCAATACTCTTCATCGATAAAGGGACTTGATCAGATGCATGAATGTAAGGAGAAAAACAAGTATCTCGAACCAAACACCTACGTCTTCAAACATGCCACAAAATCTTAAGTGTCAAAATTGGATTGATGATCTTGATAGGAAAAATGAACATGATAAGGAACACACAGCAAGGTACAATGAACATATGATTGACATGGTTGATAGGATATATTTTGTGAGCATGTGAGATACTAATGCAAGCATATTGGATTCTACTGAAAACACATGATATATTGTGGCATCATGCTTGTTTTTCATGTATTGTAAGAAATTGTAAGCTTTTGTAATGATATGTTGTTATTTTGGGCATGTAAAAACACATGTGAATTTTGTTAAGATAATTTATAAAATTCCATAACATTAATTGTCTTTGATGCATTCTATCAAATTATTCTCATTCCTTGTATATTCTTCTATATTTTGATGTATGTCTACTACTAATTTTCAGCCATAATATTTGACGAATTTTTTTTTACATTACGCTTTAATGAATATCCATGTCCTGTTTCAAGTCTCCCATTTTGGTCAGTTATGGTGGATGATGGTAAAGATTGTGGAACATACAATTTAGGTTTTCATTTAATTATAAACATAGAAACTAGATTATTTATGTGCATTGATTTTATTCTCATCTTCTTTTGTTTGCCACTTTTTACTTTTTTATGTTTCCTTACAAATAATTCATAAGTAGGTGCCATAGATATTTGGACAGTAAGAAGTAGTCATTGAAAAAGAATGTTTCCAAGAAGTAGGTGAAGACTCCTAAAAATATTTTAGATGCTCCTTTGAATAGAAGAATTATAATTTTCATGGAATGTTCAATGTCAAATGACTTTGACATTTTGGAAATACTTTTACCATTTTAAATTTTAACTCTCTACATAGTCTTATTTTAAGTACACGCCTCTAATCTTTTTCAACATTACTAAAGAAAAATAGTTGCAAAGATTTTTTTTAGAGATGGTTGTACTTTTCTAGCCAGAAAATATTTTCAAAATATTTCTAAACTTATAATTCTTGATAGGTACTTGGAAAATCGATTTCCTCTATTTATGATCCATTTATTTTTCTAACTATGGGTTGTGTCATTTTATTTGGGGTTGAAGGATTGTTAAGAATTGATACAAATATATATAATGTCTTTGGATACATGATGTATTTAGTTATTTAAATTTATTTCTAGTTAATGAAATCCCTTTCTATGTGTTGGGACTTCTATTAAATTAGTAGGAACAATGCATCTAGCTCAACTACAATACTAATGAGAGAGTGATTCTTCCATAACCTGTTGCAATACTAGTGAGAGAGTAATGCATGTAGAACATGTGAAGAAAAAGAAAGAAGGGCACGATATATGTGTTAGTGATTAATGTAACTACATATTCTTCCATGTATTTCTCATGCTATTAATCACCGTGGATCACTACTTGGAGATTTATGTGCTCCAGTTTACTGCTTCAAATTGTATGTGTCAAAATTCTAAAGTTTATGATCCAAATGTCCAGTTTGACCATTTCCAACCTTAGTTAACTGGCTAATGTGTTGGTTGAGCCTTAGTTAACTAGTTGATGTGTTGGTTGAACTTGAGTTTACTCTAGCACTTCCTTAATTGTAATCTTTACTTTTAAAAGCTTTGGCTGCCATCAATAAACCAGGGAAGTTTTTAGTCTGTTGTTCTATTTTTTTTTGTTTTGTTGCTCTACTCATAAAAAGACATTGTTATTTTTTTTCTTTCATTTGATATTCTGTGCAGCTGAAGCTGCAAATTTTTCTATTGCTTTGATACCATGTGAAATTTGCAGCTTTAGCTAGACAGAATATTAGAGTAGGTTATAGGAAACAAAAAATCCAATTTTCTTTTATTGTAGGTGTAGAATATTAGATCTAAAAATGGATTCTCCATCCTCTATTATTCTCACAGCATACAACTACTTTGATTGGAAGCCTAAAATTTTATTGCAGCTCAAAAGTAAGGACCTCTATCGAATAGTTAAGAATATAGAGGTTGAACCCAATTCAGCAATAGAGAAATCTAAATACTTCAACCGTATGGATGAAGCATTTGGTTTGTTATGCTTGTCCATATCTCAAGACCTGTTGTTCCATGTTGAGGCATGCACAACTCCAAGTGAAGTTTACGATACCTTAGAGACCCTATTTGGAAAGCAAGATGAAATGTAGGTTCATATCCTTGAAAATGAGCCCATCTCATTAGATCCAAGGAATTTTGATAATATCCAAGATTACTTCACAAAGTTTAAAGCTTTATTAATTCAGTTGAAAGAATGTGGAATCGACAAAGCCATAGAAGAAAACAAATTAATTCTTGCTATTTTGTCCAAATTGGGTCCATAATATGTTGTGTTTGTTTCTGCTTTTCACACCAGTAGTCTTACAATAGGAAAAAGTTGGAAGATTCCCACTCTTGATGCTTTCATTGAGTCCTTGGTACATGAGCAAGATAAGCTTATAAAGATGGGTACTTTGAAAAGTTCCAATGCTCATGCTCTTGTAGTGCATAGAAATGACAAGAGGAATTCCAAATCTAAGATCAACAGTCCAAGACAAAGAAGTTATATAAGCCTTGTAGTTTCTATGGTAAAGAGGGAGATGTGGTCAATAGATGTTGGATGAGATTAGAGGCCTTGGAAAAGGCTATGCAACAGCATAAAATTTCAGTCACCGAGTCTTCTTCATTGCAGACTAGCCAAGGTCATGCTCTTATAGCATGGGCTTCATCTTCATTTCCTCTTTTATTATAGTTTATTACATGGATAGATCATGCCTTTTGGTGTGAATGGTTTCTTAGTTCCATAGTTGATCAGATTTATAGACTATTGACATCTATATTTTCAATCAGCATTTTATTCTTGCATGGTTGAGTAGTGTCGTTAGGGTCACTCGTACAAATTTACGTGTCATCTGCATCCTTGACAAAGAGATGCTTTGCCTTATTTTCCATCTATTCATTGTTTGGGGGAGCTATGTAGGTTATTGTCTTATGTATCTTTGATTGATAGATGTTTTGCCTTAGTTTGTCATCTACTCATTGTTCGAGTAGTGTCATTGGGGGCACTCATGAAGATTGATATTAGTCTTCACCTTGGTTTCAAAGGAGATTCTTCATTCAACTAATGTCCAAAATTTTCTCATCTCAAAGGCTTTATATTCTATCTTGTAAATTTTGAGGGAGGGTTTTATTCCCATTGGGTTTTCCCTCTTTCCTCGATCTCTTCTCAAGCTAGGTAGATAGCATTAAAGGGGGGGGGGGTGTTAGTGAATAATTTAAATACATATTTTTCCATGTATCTCTCATTCTATTAATCACTCTGGATCACTACTTGGAGATTTATGTGCTCCAATTTACTGCTTCAAACTATATGTGTCAAAATTCCAAAGTTCATGATCCACATGTCTAGTTTGACCATTTCCAGCCTTAGTTAATTGGATGATGTGTTGGTTGAGCCTTAGTTAACTAGCTGATGTGTTGGTTGAACTTGAGTTTACTCAAGCACTTCCTTAATTGTAATCTTTACTTTTAAAAGCTTTGGCTGCCATCAACAAACCTAAGAAGTTTTTAGTTTGGTATTCTTTTTTTTTTTTTTTGTCTGCTCATAAAAAGACATTGTTATTTTTATTTTCTTTCCTTTGATATTATGTGTAGCTAAAGCTGCAAATTTTACAATATGGGGCTTGCATCTTTGAACTATTGCCTCATGTGAATCACTTTAGGAATTTTCCAAATCTGCACACATCTCAGATCTTCTTCAAAGATTGTCTACATAATCACAAAGACAAATAGCACATATCTGTTATATGCTACTATCATCCTAATCATTAAAAATCTCCCTTATTGTGATAGCATTGCAGTGTGTAGATCAGTTGTTGGAAATATCATCTTCCTTGATTTTTTTTCTAGCTATCAACCTTTATATTTAAGGAGGCAAATATTCAAACAATGCAGTTGCTTAGTTAGTCATCATAACTAAAATACAAAATTGTCCTAAATAAATAACTATTATCATTCTATAGTTTGTCTAATAAATTATTAGTGCTTCTCATTGCAAGTATCTTATTTTTAATTTTTATTTTGATGTATATTATTGACTCTTGAATTGTTACAATTAGAAAATAGGATAATTCTTATCAATTAATGACCTTAAGAGGCTTTCTAATGAATGGTTCATAAGGCACAACACTTTGTGAAGGTTTTGCAGATGGGGTTGCAAGAAGAGTTGGTTTGACAATGGGGGAAACTTTGTAGTTAAGCACTCTCAAGTTGGAGTACTACTTCCCAAGCTTCACCTCTATGAGCATTGCCTAGATTGAATGAGTGCTAAGTGTTCCATTTATTCTCATGAGAGATGGATTCATGTGTGAATCACTACCAATGAAGCACGAATCAATGAGTTTGAAATTAAACCATGATAGAAATATCACAAGTATTATTCTTAATATTTGATTTATATCTTTTCAAAATTCTAAGAACACCCATATTCCTCAGCTTCCACATATTTGAAAGCACACAAACAATCTTTTTTCATTGTTATGTATGTAGATAACAAGACAAGCGGGTAGAGTAAATCCTACAAGACCAGTGTCTTTATTATAAAAAAATTAAATGCCTTTTGATGTGAGTGCTTACCCTTCGCAACACATTCCTATTATAATTTTGATCCACCCACACAGAATGTTGTATAGATTTGTTAAGATAGGAAATACATTAAATCTCATTACTTAATTTACAAGAGAGCAAACACAACACTCTTTTAACTTCAAAATTGTATGAAAAATGTGATTCGTATTACATTAGATCACATCTTCACATATGAGTCATTTACAAACCAAGGGCTTGATCATTTTGAAATTCTGAGAAGCTTTAACAAATGCAAAGCAATCAAGATTTCTTACTTTTGACATATTTCAACCTACCATCACTTAATTGTCGAAGAACTGTAGTTGAAAGGGGAGTAAGAGTAGGCAGAGAAACCTCCAAAATAACCCACTTCACTTTCCTTTCTTGGTCTTCATACCAACAATCTGATTTCACTTCACCTTATGTAGAACAACAAAGAAGACAAGGCAAATCAAACCATAAAAGACCCTATTTTTTTTCCTTACAAGTGATTTTATAGATTTGAAAAGAGATGAAGCAATGGCTACTTTCATGTACCCTCTTTTTGGGATGTTTCTACAAATTGATGGAGATTCAATGGCCATAGCCACTTGATTTCAGAGATACACACTGTCGAAATTGTAAACACAGTGAACTTCATTGCAACCACCATACTAATTTGGATGAGTTTATAGGTTTGCACAAGACTTCATTTAAAAAAATGATTTGGGGGATAATGGAGTAAAATGTACTCTGTAGGATAGGTAAATTTAATCTAAAAAATTATAAGTGATGCACAACCACTATCTATTACCATATTGAACACGTTTTTGGTAGTGGACATTATAATATTCATAGATACCTCAGTTGGATGAATGATTGCCAATTTTCTATTATCATATACTTTAAAGTAGTGTTACTCTAGCATGGGAGTGCAGTGGTACATGGGGAGGTCAGGACTAGTTTTGGGTGTGGGAAAAAAATTGCCTCAATTTGGGGATAGCATGGGGATGGCGGGCTGGGGGAGGGTGGGTTGCATAGTATATATATATATAATATATATGACTGAAAATGCTAATTATGAAATGATACTTCAATATATTATATAACATTAATGTACCACATATAGTTGAATACAATGGATAGAGAAAATTGAAGTGTGACTCACAAACCATAAGTTCAAACTTGGAACTTGAAACTTCATAACCATTACTAATGACCATTTAACAAATTAAATTAGTTCAAGATGCAAGATTCAAAATTCATTGTTCAATAATGACTCTATGAATATGATATATCATAAAGATGCTCATGATGAAAATGAGCTGAATAGCATGAAATAGTGAAATAATAATAATGTATCATAGCCATATCAAAGTGAGTACAATCAACAAAATGACAAAATGTCAATAATGAGAATGGAATCATCTCAAGTGCTCTCTAATCATCCCCTAACTAAAATCCTCATTAATGGAACTACTAGACTCCTTGTGGGTAAGATCCTAATCCTCTAAAGGAACACCAACTAGCCTTGCATTGGCTTTTGCATTATCATGCTCATTAATCTGAGTTGGATTCTCTGGCTCGACATCTTATCGTGCTGCAGGGCTCCTTGTACTCACATGTCTTGTGATCTTTGAGTCACAAGTAACCATGTACAGCAACCAACTTCTCTGCTCTCATAGAGGTAAGTCTATTCCTCTTAATAGAGTGAATGAAGCTATAGGTGGACCAATTCCTCTCTATAATTGAGAAGCTAGAGACCTGAGATAACAAAGTTGAAAGTTACAACTTACAAGTTACAAAAAAATGTTCATACAATTTATAACAAATGATAAATGGTAAATCAATTATTAATAATTATTGAATCAATGCATCATAAACTAAAATAAGCAAAGTAAAACTCTTAAAGTTAAGATTATAAAAGGATGGAATTAGTAATTAGTATTACAAACTTGAGAAAGCAATCAGATGGCTAGTGAGGTGATCTTCAACTTCTATGACCCATGACATTTCCACCATAAAATAAGATTTTTTTGTCCCATGGTTTTGAGATCCACCTTTGCAATATCCAAGTATCCTACAAGTTACAAGTTTTAAAGTTTACAACATAATATTAAAATTATAAATAACTTAAATAAAGTTATAACTTATAACTTATAATTAAAGTAACAATTGATTATTAAAGGAACTTATAATTATAAAGAGTTTAGAGCACTAAATTAAGATTTAAGGATTACCTAAAAGACTAGCGAATTTAGACCACTTGATCCGAATCTCACTAGTAGTCTTAATATCATACATTTTGGAAATGCATCAAAAGAACCCATTATTTACCTCATTATCCTAAAGTGGTGTGACTCTACTAGGCCTAGGTATGTACCATTTTGGGTTCAATGCATAAACAACCATGTACAAAGGTGTGTTTAACTTCTCCCACCTATAGTGAATGATAGGCTCTATGTGCTTCGTATAGAATGCTAGAGTGGGCTCTCTCTCATGCACAATAGCCCTCATGTGCCCAAGCACTGAATCAATGCACTCATAAACCTCTCCAAGACTAGGTGAATTTGCATCTCCATATCTAACCACTTGAAACACTAGAGTAATGATCGAGACTATGTATTTTGTGTCACTCCAAAATTGATCACACTTCACTATCTCCTTTACCCTCTTCCCCTGCTCTATTTTGGACTCAAGCCATTGATTCCATTCTTCTGTCATAACCATGAGTTGTAATGGCTCTTTCAACTCAATCATTCTCTCCAAGAGAATATAATATGATGCATACCTAGTCTCAACTGGTTTCAGAAATTGCTTCTTTGCGAAGCTCTTGAAAAGTGCATGTGATGTATGGTGATTGCAGATAAACAACTACACCTCTCTCCCATAATTAACCACCTTTCTAATCCACTCTATATTCCTGGTGTCTTTAAGTGCATTTTTAATAGCATGCACACAACATGGAGTCCACCAAATATGCCTATAGGCTGCCTCAACAAACCTCCCTGGAGTTTTACACACATGTGTTGCATCTATCACAACTTGGACCACATTTTGTGTTCCAACCTACTCAATGGCTTCCCTAAGCACTTGAAACTAAAAATCAACATCTTTATGATGTCCTAAACAATCAACTACCTTCAAAAAGTATGGGCCCTCAGTGCATGTAACCATAATGTTGATGAGTGGATGATGACTAATGTCCATCCACCCATCCATGATAATATTGCAGCCTAACTCCATCCAAAATGCTTTCATCTACTCTATCAAGATCACAACCTTGTCATAGGCTCTATCCAACACTATGGTCCTCAGCTTGTGGTCACCAAGTGGCACATATGATGGCTCTCCCTCGTTCACTGCCATGGATATCATCCTCACAAAATAGGGAGTTCGAGCCACATGTGTAGAGATGCCATTGGAAAAGAAGAAATCACCAACAACATCATCTAACTAGTCCTATGCATGCATGTTAAATAAATGAGCAATGGGGTTACTACCACTATGACTTGTAGTTGCTTTCCATTTCCCCCTATCGTTGTCCCCTACTAAACTATGTGTAGGTGAGGAAAATGATGGTGTAGGTGACATAGTCCCTACTCTCTAATGCAATATATGAGTAGATGTATCTCACTACCCCTGTAACTATTGTATATTTTATACCTGATGCCTAGAAGACAAAGATTTAGGCATTGAAACCTCACTATCATTAGGAATGCCCCATAGTTTATTCACTTCAATTGTTTATTTGACATTCTCAGGATTTCACAAGAATATGCATTTCTTCATGCCATAGCCACTCCAAAAAAGAAGGTGTGAATTAACTCTTGTAATGCTTCCAAACCATTCTACGTCACATATATTGCACTTCCATTTATGTGTTCCACCACTTGTAGCAAACTATTTTAGAGGAGACTTTGGATCATAAGGACTCCTAGAATACTTTGTCAAAATCTCTAAAGGGAAATAATTAGAAGGCACCCTTCGTACAACACAAGGATGCTCTTCCTCAAGCTCAGATTGACCACCTACATTAGCCCCATGATCACTTCCTTTAGGCTCAGGTTTAGGCTCATAATCAAATGCACTTGCCTCATTAATTTCCATGTCTTCTGCACTTTGGCTAGATCTAAATGCCATTTATAAAACTGCATTTCACAAATGAAAATAAAATGATCATGATACATTTCAGCCCAAGTAAAAATAAGTTAAAAATAAAAAATTTACAATTTAATTTTAGCATTTATTATTTAAAATTTTAAAATATTAAAAAAGGAAGCTAAATACTAAATATGTTTCAACATATGCCATGTTGCCATATTTTTATTTTAAGAATAATGAAAAAAATTAAAAATTAATATAGATAATAAAAACATAGAACTAAGAAATATCAAATATCAACAAGATTCAAGAATGAAATATTCAAAAATTTAAGTTGAAACTTGAAAGTAAAACAAGATACTAAATTTAAAAATTATAAATTAGTTTCTAAAACTAAGAATAGTAAAATGAAAAAACCCCTACCTTGAACTTGAAGAGACACTTGCCAAATCAAATCTTCTCGCTCCTCTTGATCTTGCAATCCATTGCAAAACCACCCACTAAGCTCTCACGAGCTCGTCCAAACTCTTTTTCTCACTTAGCTCCTTCCTACTCCAAAACAATGAAATAAATTGGTAAAATGAAAATAAGGTCTATTGGTCTTATTAAATCTTCAGATAGACCACATGGGACCCACACCCAATTAGGGTTAGCATGCCTAAAATAATAAAACAAAAATAAATGCAAAAACACTTGTTTTTTGACCTTTTTTGCCCTCTTCTTAGAGCACCCTGCAAGCACCCGAGAAGCACCCATGCACCCAAGCACCCAAGAAGCACCCAAGCACCATGTCTCACTTAGGTGCTCTACAAGTGTAGTGGCAAAAAAACTCCCATCGAGGGTTCTCAGGTGCGTGACACACCTACATTGGGTGCTTATGCACACCGGGTGCATCGAGGTTTTGACCTGGGTGCATGCATTTGGGTACACTACTTTAAAGTAGATAATGAGAAAAAAATTTTGAGCTTTGAAAATGGATTGGTCCATGCATCCTAAACCACCAATATAATATCCAATAATGCATGCAATGATGGAATGTTATGGAACACATTTGCAGTTGTTTAGTCTTGACATGATTGTTTGGATGGATGGATGGTTAGTGAATGGAACTAAAGGAGTTGGATTTAATGTGAGAAATAGCATTTGAATTATTATAGTTTTAGGGTAGATTATTATATTAAAGGACAATACTATGGTAAATATAAGAGGGATATGAATACTATAAGTTTCTCATAGGAGTGGCAAAATTAGGGATACTATCAAAAGGAAAAGATGGATGTTCAAAGATGAACATCATTAGATAAAAGAGACTTGCTCTTTGATGAGGAGATTTTTCTTGAGCAAGTGCATCAAATTATATTTGATTGATGAGAGATGCAAATTATCTAATCAAATGACCTCTTGATCATTCTTGTATACAATCTACATTTCTTTAAGGATACAAGAAGTGTAAGGTTTAAGTAACAACTCCTCAATGGAACATTGTAACCATAAGTAACTTATGAAATACACATTTCCCATGTTACAAGGAAGGATGAAAAGATAAATAACTATAAATCTATTTAAACATGTAAAAATTAATGATATCATTACATTTAAAATGTGACACCCTAATGAAACATCAATAAGATAAGTACAAATTAAGTGCATAGTAAAGCACAAACCCTTAATACAAAATATAACAATGAAAGAATAATAATTTAAAATAAAAAACCTTAGTAAATATAAAAAATCATACAATAATAATTGTTTTTATAGATCTAATATTGTAGAAACAAATGCAAGTACGAATCTAATGGTAACCACTAGGGTTGTAAGATTGTACATATTCACCCAAAGATGTAAAGTAGACATTTCCTTATGCATTGTACTAATAAAAATTAAGTTTGTAATATTTTATTTTTATACATGAGTTTGAACTTTGAATTTGATATGTCACATTTTCTTTATTTAGAAACCATGTTTAAAGCATCATTTTTAGTTTCCTAAAAATCAAATGTTATTGTGAACCTATGGTTTCATACAAGTATATCATTGTTAGAATATTTTTTGTAATATCCTTACATTAAATATTATTCTACACTCTTTTGTGCCATAGTATATATCCTCCATTTAGTAACTTAAAAAAAAAACCAATTGTTACCATTTGCAACATATCTACACATACATTTCCAAATAGACATCTATCTAAAACTACATGCATAATGATATCTTGGTACTCCACACTAAATCTATTTTACTTAAAGATGATGTAGTAAAGAAAAATAAAAAACTTGTATCTCAAAATTATTATAAGAGCATTAAACCATTTGTTTTCTATCATTAGAAAACTAGAACTAGACTTTGAGGAAAATAAAATTCAGTATAATATCATGAGAGCTCAAAATAATTAATTATAAATAGTAAATAAAAAATTATTTGATATTTTACATACATTTGTGTTGGGAACATGAATTATTAGTTGTGCATTGGGTTAGGCAAAATGAATACAAGTAAACAATTGTTTCTTTATATGATTGTATTTCCTTATGACAAAGCAAATACATATGTAATCTCTACATAAATAGTGTAAAACAATTTGAAGTAGTCATTCAAGAAGTAAAACTTACAATCATTTTTATGTATGCTAGGTACAAGGAGTTTAGAGATTGCAACATTTAGTCATGGGTATATGTTACTTTTCTTCTCCAGATCTATTATTAAATATTTATGATACATCATAAAGTCTGATTTTAAATGTTGATTAAAAAAAATCTCATACAATTAAATTTAAAAATGACAAGAAAATAATGTCTAATTTTTAAATTCAGAGTATCTATCAAGTTTAAAACCATAACTTATATAAAGTGATGTAAAATATCAACTTTCCACCATTCAAATACTTAGTTTAGAGTAGATAAAAGTAGATATTAAGATAAGAAGTAATGAGATGGATATATGATGAGTTGTATAATGTGTAGGAGAAGTTTCATCTATGTTAAAGTTTTTTTTAAAACATTAGTTGTAGATATTTTTAAATCTATAGATTGATTTTTTTCAGCAGATATTTCCTTGGAGTTAATTTTCCATCTAGAGCATTGAGGATACTTTTGGTCGCCTGCAACTTCTAAAAATATACTCTGTAAACTGTAAATATAGTAAACCATCACCATTTTGAAAATCAAATGGAATCTTGAATACTAGAGCTATTTAGCTATTTTGTGACCTTGTCCTTTTCAACCAGGTAACTCCACAATTCATCTTTTAGTGTTATGACTAGGAAGGATTACCATTGACCATTTATTTAGAGTTTGGTGGTTTTACCTAGTATCTATTTTAGTATCTATTTAACTAATTATTTGAGATAATAAAGGGAGTATTTATTCACATTTAGAAATATGTTTTGTTGTTTTACAATATATGAGTATCAATCTATGTTGTTTTGATGGTTTTCGGCTCTGTTTTTGTGATTTGCTTAACTTGACTCTATAAAATTAGTAAAAGGTTATATTAACAATAGCCCCAGCCATTGCCTTGTCTCTGACAGTGGTCTAACATGGTTCTCCAGCTGGTATTTTACTTTGAGATTCTTCATTTCTTAGTGTTGGCTGCAAATTTGGGCTTTAGATCCATTTTTAATCTCTATCATTCATCCCTCCACCAACTCAAATTTTGATTGTATCATCACATCAATCCCCTCACCAAATTTGAAATAGTGTTTCAAGGTTTTCATTCATAGAAAGTCTACCTTTCAAGTTTCAAGACAAAAATATGTATTTTCCTAGGGTTTGTAGATATAGGAGTAGTTAAGGTTTTATTTTAGAATCCAACTACAAAGTATCTAAATTAGATTTATTTTGAGCCATATTTTACTAGAACTCGTCATTAATTAGAATCCACTCAACACAGATTAAATTTAATGCCCTTTGAAACTAAAATTTTTGAGTGCAAGATTCTTTGTAACTTTTCACTTTGCCTTTAAAGAATCAATGTCTAGATTTTACAGGTGATTTCTATAATTTGTGTTTTGGATTTCAATTTGAATTATGGTTGGATTTGTGCTTTGCATTAGATTTTCATTGTGGTTTTAATTTGCAGTTATGGTTTTTGTAAATCAGGTTTAGAGTTTGAGTTGAATTTATATTTTTTTTTTGGTTTTTTGTATTTGAATCTAAATATGTTCTTGAGATGAGTCTAAGGTGAATGTAGGGTTATTGTAAATTGGGTTCAGAGTTTGAGCATAATTTATGTGGCTCTATGTGTGTTTCTAATATGAATTTTACTTCAATAATATTTATTATTAAACTTGAGTTAAAGAAATCTATGGTATTTGATTCTTAGTTCAATGGGTTTGGATGCATTTCAATAGAATGTCCCAAAGACATGCCACTGTGAAATGCACATCATAAAGACCAACTATTCAATTGCAAATTTGTGGGTGATACACAATAATTGGTTCAGATGAAGTTGCAAAGTCGTGTAGTCTAATATAATGCTCTATCTGCATGTATGCTAATTGTGGAACAATACACATGGTACTTGGTGCCCCAAATAGAATCCATCATGGAGAATGCTATGGAAATTTGAACTACAGTAGTAGAGAAAAATTTCAATCATCAAGGGTAGTTTGGTCTTTGTCTTTAGCATTACTATTTGTGTTTCATCTAAAGGTAGAGAGGAGACTCCTCATGCTCAAATGTATTTTGTACTTAGTTATCTAATATATATATATATATATATATATATAGAAGAGATGTATTTGATTGGGTTCTTCTTCTACAAATAGGAGGTTTCTAATGATAGCATGTTTTGTATACTTGTCTTGCGCATCTCAAGCATAAGTCTTATAACACATTCTAAAGATTGTTATGAGGATTTCCTAAATATAGATAAAATGGTGCAACTTCCTCGAAGTTAACTTTTACTACCTACCAATATCTTCTTGGATGCTAAATTTTTTTTTTTTCGGTGATCCTTACCTTGAATTTTGATTTTAATCTAGCTAAAAGAAATATTAGCTAAGAAAGATTCTTTTTCCATCTGGTGTAGATGCTAATTAGTAGATATGGTGTGGGGTTGGGTGCTCTAGCTGGTTAGAAGTTAGAATCCATTGTATAGGTGGATCAAGGCTTGATTTTCTTAATGCTTGGTTATGATGCTAAAATTTACAAGTTATTTTTTTGAACATTGATATGCTTTGAAGTGAAAAAAATCCCTTTGCTGAGATGAGAGTGGAGGAACATTGGGTTACATACAAATTTCTTACATGGAGATTCTTGTATGCACAACTACATAAGAATTAGCTTTACCTTTTGAAATCTTCTTCAACATTTGTATGAACAACCAATACAAGAAAAACCACCCCAAAAAAATCAACTAAGGCCACCAAACACATATCTAAATAGGTGAATTGGAGCCAAAGAGCTCTAGAGAGCCCTGAACACTTGACAACCCCTACCAAAACTTAGGTCTAATTTATTTTTCTCTATTTTGTGAATTTTAATTCTTACATTCGTATCAAATTTTTTTTAACTTTTGCATTTGGATTCAAGTAGGAGGAAGAAAATTACATTTTGCCAATGCCATGCCAATGCTTTCTAATTTTTATGTAAGTGTGTTCACAAACTGCACTACTCATCATTCATGTGGATAATTGGAACTATTGATCTCTTCCATAAAAATGTTGTACTAAGGTCCAGATCACTAGATTCTATCTTAGATACATTGCAACAATTTAGCAAGTATGTAAGAAGGAAAGAGTCTACGTACTTCGTTAGTAAACCAATTTCTGTTGTGGTCATATTCTTCAGCATTTTTATTACAGTGTTCCACATTTTTAAATGTTCTATTATGTTCTTTCTGGGGTTTCTATGGTATGAGTAGGAAATATTTGACATTATGCAACCATAATGATTGTCATGATAATGTTGGAATATTAATTGCAGTTGACATTTTCCCCTAGAGCCAAACACCCACCTACCACCCTGACAGATTGCAAAATAGATAGAAAACATGAATGTGATAGATGAGTTTTTGAAATTCTGAAATGAGGGGGAAAATATTTTGCCAAAGACAAAAAAAAGGAATGTTTGATTCATTCATTAAGTGAGATAGAGTTGAAGTTCAACAGAGAAAAGTAGAAACAAAGTGATGAGTAGATCCAATCATTGCAGAGACAGAAGGAAGCTTGTTATGTGACTATAGTTGCACACACTTCTTTGTTCCATTCTGTAAGTTCATAGTTTATTGTTTGATTCGACTTGTGAAGCAATGAATTCTCTAGGCACTATTGTATGTAATCATTAGAGCTACAAGTTTAAATTTTTAAAGTATTGAAGTTGTTTAAAGTTTTAGGGTTATTTTAGGGTTTTTTGGTTGAAGCCAAATGCTCCCATATTTTGTAATGATTTAATCAAAGTTGAATAGAAAGCAAGTAGGCATACTTGAACCCATTATTCTTTTTCTATTCATTGCATTTGAAAAGTTTATTTAGAAGCTTCATATTTTGGCTCTTTGATTTTTAATGGTGAAAGTATTCATGTTATAAACCTTCACTTGGTCAAGTCTTGTTGAAGTTTTTATCTCTGCAGTGGCTACCAAGTTCACTCGATACCTTCTTCTACCGAGCTCCACCCTCCAGTGACTACCGAGTTCACTCAGCATCCACACTACTAATCTCACTTGACATCCATTGGTGTCAAGTTGCTCTTTATTTGTCAAGCTCACTCACCACTCTCCTACCACTCGGCTCCTTAAGGTTTCGAGAAAAATTGGCACTCAGCAATAGATTTTACTGAGCATTATTTAGGGTTGTGAAATTGATTTTTTAGGGTTGGTAATATATTTTTCATAGGGTATCAGAGCTTTGAGGCCCCACATTCACAATGAGTTAGGGCAAAATTTTTTGGGATATTTATCATGGCAGGAGATGTAGGAAAGATATGGCAGCAACCACCACTCTTCATTGGAAAAAATTATGATACATGGGCAAAGAAGATGAAAACCATAATGGTTGCAAATGATTTGTTGGAGTTTGTGATAAATGGGTTCAATGATGTGATAGACCCAACTCAGTATGCTGCTCTCAAAAATGCACAGAAGACTCACCTGAAAGAATCAAGGAGAAAGGATGCTAAGCCATTAAGTCTTATTGAAGCAGCAATGACAGAGACATTATTTCCCAAGATTGGAACAACAAATTATGAAAAGGAGGCATGGGATATCCTTGAGATGAACTTCAAGAGGACTGATAAAGTCTGTACAATAAAGCTACAAAATATAAGGAGGGAGTTTGAGAACCTTCAGATGAAGGAAAATGAATCAATTGTAGATTTCAATTCAAGGACCTCCAATGTGATTAATCAACTGAAGTCAAATAGAGAAGACTATCAAGAGCATAGGATAGTGGAAAAGATATTGAGGATTTTACCTCATAAATATGACAATTTGGTCATGACCATAGAAGAGGCAAAATACCTCACTATTTTGACAATGGATGAGTTGATGGGTACTCTTCAAACCCATGAGAATAGGATCAACAGATCTACATCTTCTTCTTCCCAAGATCAAGCATTCAAGGCTCAGTCAAATCCAAGAGGAAGGGGGAGAGGAAGAAATGGCTTAGGCAAAAACTCTAGAGGTAGAGGCCGAGCTAATGCAGGACAAAGAAATGTTGTAGTAGAAAGCTTAGGAAGAGCAGATGGAGCAAGTAGTTCACAAAATACTTCAAGAGGAGGTAAGAAAAATTACAACTCAAATAGGAGTAATATAGAATGCTACTGCTATTATAAATATGGGCATTATGCAAGTGAATGCTGGAAGAAGTAAAATGATCACTCAGGATAAGCAAATGTGGTTGATGTGAACATGGGAAGTGGAAACAATGCCACTACCTTCATCATGTGTAATGTTGGTGAAGAAGGAAGCCCTGAGGTTTGGTACCTCAATAGTGGATGTAGTAACCACATGAGTGGTAATGAAACCTTGTTTTCATTCACTGACCAGAGTTTCAAATCTGAGATTAAAATGGGTAACAATGGAGCCCTACTAGTAGTAGGCAACAGATCTATTATGGTCCACACCAAGCAAGGTGAGAAGAAAAAAATACAAAATGTGTATTTTGCCCCTAGTATGAAACACAATCTGATGAGCATTGGTTAGCTCATTCAAAATGGATACAAACTGTTGATGGAGAATGATAGGTGTGTCATTCATGAAAAGGATAGGAGCAAGAACTTGCAGCATTTCAAATGACAAAGAACAGAATGTTTCCCTTGAGGATAAAGATATGTTTCTCATCTCATGTTGGTGTTGCACCTCCCACACAATTAGCTCTAAGGAATGTGATTGAAGACCCTTCATAATTATGGCACCTCAGGTATGGTCATCTTGGCTATGTTGTTTTAAATTTGTTGTTAAATAAAAGAATGGTATAAGGTTTTCCACATTTAGGAAATTCATGTGACAAGTGTGAGGCTTGTATTTTGGGTAAGCAACATAGGCTTCCCTTTAATTCTAGAAATTCTAGGAGGGCTAGATATCCATTAGAGTTAGTGCATACTGACCTAGTTGATCCTATGCAAGTTACTTCTATTGGGGGGAGTACTTATTTTATGATATTTATTGATAATTTTAGTTGTAGGATGTGGGTTTATTTTTTGAAATCTAAATCTAAAGAATTTGATAAGTTTCTTAAGTTTAAAGCCCAGATTGAAAGAGAATGTGGACACTATATCAAGGTCCTAAGATTAGATAGAGGAGGGGAGTATGCCTCCAATTCTTTTGTAAATTTTTGCAAGCAACATGGCATAGAGAGAGAGCTCACAGCCAGCTATACACCACAGCAAAATGGAGTGGCTGAAAGAAAGAATAGGACCATTGTTGAAATGGCAAGGAGCATGATGAAAGAGAAAAGTCTCCCAACTAAATTTTGGGGAGAGGCTATGGCAATAGTAGTTTACCTAATTAATAGGTGTCCTACAAAGGCAATCCGTGATAGAATCCCAATGGAAGCATGGTCACGAGGAAGATGGATAGTTGAACACCTAAGGGTGTTTGGATGTGTTGCATATGCACATGTGCCTAAAGAGCAAAGCAACAAATTGAATGACAAAGGTGTGAAGTGCATCTTCATAGGGTACACCTCAGAATCAAAGGCATACAAATTGTATGACCCATTGAACAATAAGATGATTCTCTCAAAAGATGTCAAATTTCTTTAAAATTAGTCATGGTATGGACCAATTGATGAATCACTAAGCACCTCAAGTAAAGTGCCAATTATGAGTGAAGAAGATGTTGATGAATAGCAAGAAGAAGGAGCAAATAGAAGAAAAGGCAAGCAACTTCAATCATTGTTGATCTCCTCTAGGCATGATCGAGTGTCAGTGCCAAGTAACACTGAAGACCGTGCATGCTATTATAGCAATTACAGCTTAGCACAAATGGAAGGTATACCAAATGGATGTGAAGTCTGCCTTCCTAAATGGTGTATTGAAGGAAGTATATGTGGAGCAGCCACCTAGTTATGAAGTAGCAGGAGAAGAGAATAAAGTATATAGATTGAATAGATCTCTTTATGGGCTCAAGCAAGCTCCAAGGGCATGGTATAGTAGGATTGACTCATATTTGATGAGCAATGATTTTAGCAAAAGCAATAGTGAGCCTACTCTCTACATCAAGGCAAAAAATGGAAATGTGTTGATTGTTGTCTTGTATGTAGATGATTTGATTTTTACTGGTAATGACAAGGCTCTAATTGATGAGTTCAAAGAGGCCATGAAAAGTGAATTTGAAATGATAGACCTAGGTCTCTTGAAGTACTTTCTAGGCATAGAAGTAAAACAAATGCATAATGGCATTTTCATCTCTCAAGAAAAATATGCAAGGTAGATCTTGGAGAGATTCAAAATGCAGAATAGTAAGCCAGTCCCCACACCAATAGCTATAGGTATGAAGTTGAGCAAGGAAGACTCTAGCAAAAGAGTAGATCCAACACTATACAAGAGTATGGTTGGAAGTTTAATGTATTTGACTGCAACTCGACTAGACTTAATGCGTGCAATAAGTTTGATTTTCAGATTTATGGAAACACCAAAGGATTCTCATTGGCAAGTAGGAAAGAGGATCTAAAGGTATGTGAATGGTACCAAGGGATTTGGGATTTTGTATACTACATCAAATGATTTCAAGTTGGTTGGTTATACAAATAGTGATTGGGCTAGAAGTATAGATGATAGGAAGAGCATTTTTGGATATGTATTTCACATGGGATTGGGTGCAATTTCATGGGCATCCAAGAAGCAACCTATTGTTGCTCAATTTAGAGCAGAGGCTGAGTATATAGTAGCAAATGCAACAGCATGTCAAGCTATTTGGTTAAGAAGGTTCTTGATAGATTTGAATGAAAGATAGGAGGATGGAACTATAATTTATTGTGACAACATCTCATCTATTGCATTGTCCAAGAATCTAGTCTTCCATAGGAGAAGCAAACATATAGAGATCATATATCACTTCATTAGAGAGTTGGTGGAGAATGGAGATATCAAAATAGAATTTTGTAAGTCTGAGTAGCAACTAGCAGGCATTTTTACAAAGCCATTAGGCATAGGAACTTTTGTACACCTAATAAAGTGTCTTGGTGTAGTTGATGTGGATCAGTAGTGATCCTTGTTTGTTTGGCTCAGGACAAAGGGGGAGTGTTGGAATATTAATTGCAGTTGGCGTTTGCCCCTGGAGCCAAACACCCACCTACCACCCTTGACAAATTGCAGAATAGACAGAAAACATGAATGCGGTAGGTGAGTTTTTGAAATTCTAAATGAGGGAGAAAATATTTTTCCAAAGACAAAAAAAAAAGGAATGTTTGATTCATTCATTCAGTGAGATAGAGTTAAAGTTTAGCAGAGCAGAGAAAAGTAGAAAGAAACTGATTAGCAGATCTAATCATTGCAGAGATAGAAGGAAGCTTGTTATGTTACTATAGTTGCACGTACTTCTTTGTGTCATTTTGTAAGTTCATAGTTTATTGTTTGATTTGACCTGTGAAGTAGTGATTGCTCTAGGCACTATTGTATGTAGACATTAGAGCTGCAAGTTTAAAGTTTTGAAGTATTGAAGTTGTTTAAATTTTTAGGGTTATTTTAGGGTTTTCTAGTTGAAGCCGAATGCCCCTAGATTTTGTAATGATTTAATTAAAGTTGAATTGAAAGCAAGCAGGCATACTTGAATCCATTATTCTTCTTCTATTCATTGCATTTGAAAATTTTATTTAGAAGCTTCATATTTTGGCTCTCTGATTTTTAATGGTGAAAATATTCATGTTATAAACCTTCACTCGGTCAAGTCTTGTTGAAGTTTTATCTCTACAGTGGCTATCGAGTTCGCTCAGCATCCACACTACTGAGCTCTCTCTGCATCCATTGGTGCTGAGTTGTTCTTCATTTGCTAAGCTCACTCGGCACTCTCCTACCACTTGGCTCCTTAAGGTGTCGAGCAAAACTGTACTCGGTAATAGTTTTTACCTAGCATTATTTAGCATTGTGAAATTGATTTTTTAGGGTTGGTAATATATTTCTCATAGATAAATAGCTTTATCAAGTTAATTGAAGTATACTTACCACAAAACATCCATATGATTATGTCTTTTAGGAAGAATTTGGTTAGCTTTAGTTCCTTATCCAAGTATCTATTTTGGATTAATGATATGGTGTATGGGGGGCGGGGGGCACTCTTGTCTGATGTAGAAAATCATCTTTTTTAATCTTCTTTTATTCAATATTTTAAAATCTATCCTTCATCAGGATGAAATTACTAATTACAATGATTTAGTTTAGTTATATATGTGCAGTGTTGCAAATATAGCTCTTTCAAGCTTATTTCTCCTTGAAGCTCATCCTTGCAGGTATGTCAAAGACAATAGCTAACAATTCTTAGGTAATATCCTAAGTAGGGTCATTCAAAACCCAAAGTTAAAACTAAAGATATTATAATGCATTGTAGCTCATGACTCAATTTGTAAGAAATTGTGTTTTACAATATAATTATATGTAATGAGCACACAACTTATGGGGGCCATGTTTATGTTGTCTTCTCAAATTGTGATCTCATAATTTGTCCAATCTTTCTGTTACTTTTTACTTTGTTTTCTCTTTATTTTTATGCTTACATTTAGTCATGTACTCTATCCCAATGATATTTTGGTTTCATCAACAATCCTTCCCATTTCAGAATGCCACCACAACTTTTCCCACAATGCTCAGTTTTGTTCACATCAGGACTTCTCCTATAGTCAATGCACTTGAGTTCTACAGTCCTATAATTTGTTGATGAATAGAGTTATGCTTTGAACCTAGATGCTTCTTTTTAACCCATGTGCCCCTTTCTAGAAATCACCCAACACAATTTCATGTACCATAAATTGTCAAGAAGAGAAGTTCCCAACATATACCAATGGTAGTGTATTTTAGTCAACTTGTAAACAAACACCTAGAGGAGGATGCTGACTATGGTTAATGAGTTTGATTTCATACTTCTCAGCATCATTTTCTACACAACTACTCATGCAACCCTTCGTAGGGTCTCCGACTAAATTGTAACTCTTGTTATTATCAAGAAATGGATAGTGAATTGAATGATAGATTCTTCAGAACTTCATATTTAATCCCAAATATATCTATTATTCAATGACTAGAGAAAACACTAGGTGGACATCAAAAAGTTAAATTATGTAGTTTTTAACAAATAATTTATGACAAATGACAAAGTGGCATAAGATAATAATGCCAGATTTGATATAAAGAGAAAGAAAGACGATGTAAATGGTATACTTCAATGAATGTAATCCACTCCTGGGCCACAACACTAGGCCTCCCAGCTTATGGGTTTGGATTCTAGTCTTGAAACTACATGCTTCAAAGGCTTGTTTAATGTTGTTTTTCGAATTTGCTAATACTTATTAATCTATATATAAAAAGTATGGATAGAAAGATCATGTGTAAAATGAAAAATCCATTGTAAAGGAGAACCAATAAATGCTCCTTTTGATATCAAAGAAATTGATTGATTGAAATCTATCCTCTCATAATTGTCATATGGTCAAGCTTTTTTTTCCTAACACATATCTCATTCCTTCACCTCCTACATATTTTTAGTCCACACCTATATAGGTTTCCTTAAAAACAATTCAATCTCATGAATCTTCCATTGTATTATAAAATAGGGTTTTGATAAATATAGAATATGTGTATGTTGGCAATGATGCATATTACACCATGATTTCATTGAGTCAGTGGCACATTATATATCTCCGACCATTAAGAAAGAAAATAAAAATGAAAGTAAAACTTGATTCCTCCTTAGCGTTGCAAGTCAGACACCATGCATCTTGTTAACAACAACTGGAAATTAATAATCTTTCATGTACAAGGCTTTCAAAATCCCATATTGTCATCCATGAAAGACAAAAGTATAATAAAGGATTTCAAAATTAATAGTATCTTGAATTATAAGGGATATTTCTAAAATATGGTCCTTGTACACCTCAATCCCTAATGCTTGAGAATTTTTAGTTGAGCTTGATTTGATGTCTCTATGCCTCAACATGAGCTCTAACAACATAGCTCGCCCCAAAGTTTCAAAAATTCCCAAAAAGCTTACATTTCCTCCAAAAAGACAACTTCATACATGCCAAAGTAAGAGATGGGAAGGCTAGATACCTCTCTAAATGTACACCTTGTATACACACTTTAAGTGATGACCCTCATGTTTCCATTTCCAAACTAATAGCTTCAATCAAAACAATAAATGCAAAAATTATAATTAATTACATATGTAGTTAATTCAATTACATATGTAGCATTTCAAGAATTTATAAATTCCACTACACATCTGTAGAAGTTGAGAAAACCAACTTAATAGATCCTCAAGAACACCTGCATTCAAATATCCTACAATGAAGAGAAACCATAAAATAGAAAAAGCAGAGTTTGGAAATTCTCAACAATATGAGAGAAAAAATGTATTCCAAGTTGTGAAAACAAAAATATAAAAGGTTCAACCTTTAAAGGTGAATGAAACCATAGAGGGTAAAAGAAACTAGGTTTGCACAATACAATTAATATGAAATATTAATTATATGCACCTAAGAGAGCTAAAGTAACTAGAGTAATAAATAACTTACTCTAACACCCCCCCTTAAGAGAAGAATAGGAGGAAGCTAACCTAGAAAAGCTATGAAATCAAGAAAATGGGTCCCAACAACAAGGCCTCATCAGGTACCCAAAACAAGGAAATCTCTATAAATCAAAGACAAAGGAGAAAACCCAGTGGGAAAAACCCCTCTCCAAAAAGAGATAGAACAAACATGTTGAAAAAAAATGAAGGAAGGAAGGCCTCAAGAAGACCCCCCAAGGACAACTTCTGAAACCCCAAGCATAGATCGTAACTGAAGATAGTGTGGTGATGCAAATAACTTGGTGAAGATATCGACAACCTATGCATCAGTGGAAATGTAATCTAAAGAGAACACCATCTTGGATTAGATGATGAATGAAATGCATATGAAGATCAATGTGTTTAGTGCATTGATGCTCCACCAGGTTGTAGGAAATATGAATAGAACACTGATTATTGCACCACAAAATAGTGGGATGATCAAGAGGAAAACCAAACTGAATCATCAACTATCGAAGCCATAAAATCTCCTAACTAGCAAGCACTATGACTTGGTACTTAGCCTCTGTAGATGAAAGTGTCTGAGCCTATTGCTTCCTGCATGACCATGTGATAGGACCAAAGCCAAGATAAAAAAAAAAGGCAGAAGTAGATTTTAATTCATCAACATCACCAGCCCCATTCGAGTCAGTGTAGCCAACAATGTGAGGAGTCCCTACTATGTAATGAATGCCATACATCAATGTGCCCTAAATGTATCTCAAAATATGCTTGGAAGCTTGCCAACAACTCTCATGAGGCTCATGTGAAAACCAAGAGACAAGACCCATTACGAAGGAGAGATCAGGAGGAGTGTGTGTTAGTTACAACAAGTTGCCAATCAACTATTGGTACAATGTGGGATCCACTGAAGGTGAAGTACAAGAGGTAGACAAAGTAACACCTGACTGAAAAGGTGTAGGAGCAGGCTTGCAATAAAGTATGTTAAAGCGTTGAAGCATGTCAAGAGCATAATTCTGCAGGTAAACAAAGATTCTAGTAGGGGACTAAACAATCTAGAGACCAAGAAAATAGTGTAGCAGGCCAAGATTAGTCATCTCAAACTATTCCATCAATGCTCTTTGAACATCCTTAATCATAGAGGATGAGCTACCTATGAGAAGAAGATCATCAACATATAGCACAAGGATCAAAACCTCAGCCTTAAGATGCTGAATGTAGACTGTAGGATCAGAATGGCAGCATGTGAAGCCTATAGAAAGTAGAAAGGAGTCCATCTTCTCATGCCAAGCTCAAGGGGCTTTTTTGAGACCATACAATGAGCAGACTAAGGAGGAATCCTACACAAATCCCTAAGTTTGCTCCATGTAAATCTCCTCAGTAAGATCACCGTGCAAGAATGCACTCTTTACATCCATTTGAAAAATGGGCCATCCCTATGAAGTTGCAAGGGATAGGACAAGGCGAATAGAGTTCATCTTGGTGACAAGGGAAAATGTCTTAGTATAATCAATACCCTCAACCTGTGAAAAACCCTTTGCAACAAGACAAGCCTTGAACTTATCAATGGAACCATCAGTAACAAATTTAGTATGATATAACCATTTGCATCACACTAGTTTTATTCCCTCAAGAAGAGAACAAAGATCCCAAGTATGATTCTTCATCAAAGAAGAATACTTCTCCTCCATTGCACTATCCTACTCAAGATGTCCTGTCACTCTTGCAAATGTCTAAGGATCATCACAAATAGCATGACTGAGAAAACTAGAACCGTAGTATGTGAACGGGTGCAATGGGAAGTGGTAGGGTCACTAGCTAGTGATCCTGCAACCTCAACTGTAGCTCAAGACCATTTAGGCATTTGCGAAGGATCTTGTGGTAGAGCTAAATGGGGATCAACATGATCATCATCATCATCATCATTTAGAAAAGAGATTGGAAAGGATGAGGGAGTGGTGGTAAGTGAAGTAGACTCTAGAGGCAAGGTATCTACTACAGGAAGGCGCTCATCAAACTAGACATCCTATTGAAATAAGACCTCTCTAGAATAAAGATCAAATAACCTATAGGCCTTAACATCCTTGTGGTAGCCAAAAAAAATGAGGTGTCAACTCTTCCACTCCATGGCTCTCCTCTAAGCATTTGGTATAAATGCCCATGCTTCACTACCAAAAACTCGAAATTAAGATACATCAAGCTTGACATGCGACCAAGCCTCCTTAGGAGTCATATTTTGAACTACCTTGTGAGGCATCTGATTCTAAATATAGTTGGCACAATTGACTGCCTCTACCCAAAAACATGAATCCATGGACCTAGACTGAATCATACAATTAGCCATCTCTCAAATGGTTCTATTCTTTTGTTCAGCCACACCATTCTGCTAAGGGGTGTAGGGAACTAAAAACTAATGCTGAAGACCATGTTTAGAGAAAAAATACCTAAAATCTTGGTTCACATAATCCCCCCCATTATCTGTGTGTATCTGCCAAGTAGAAAGACTAGACTACTTCTCAACAAATTTCTTAAAGACTCAAAATGAATTGAAGACATCAGACTTGCACTTTAAAAACTACACCCATGTACATCTGGAGAAGTCATAAATGAAATTAAGCACATATTTGGTACCTAAAAAATGAGTGGGAAATGACATGAGGTCACTATGAATCAACTCCAGTGGTGCCAAAGCACGAGTGGCTCGTCCATGTGGAAAAGGATCCCTATGTTGTTTACCAAGTGCAAAACCCTGACAAACACCATCTGTGTAGGAAATCTGGGGAAGTCCAAGAACAAGTACCTATGTACTCATCTACTGAAGATATCTGTAATTGACATGGCCAAAATAATCATGCCAAAGTCTGCTTACTGAATCTGCATGTGCAACAAGACATGAACTTGTTTCATCAAAAGACTCAAATCCATCAAATCTATAGAGGCAAGATGTAGAGTCAACACTCCCAGTGGCCACAATCATCTTAGAATCATGTAAGTCCTAGATAACCACATCATATGGTGATAACTCAATTGTCTTACCAGAGCTAGAGTGGAAAATTTGATAAATAGACAATAGGTTCGTCAATATATTAGCGACAAGAAGAAAATCCTAAAGAGAGCCCCCAGCTAATGCAACATAACCAGAACCCATGATGGAAAGATGTGATGAGTTCCCAATAGCAATCTCTCAAGTAGGACAAGGGGCAAGTGAGGTGACCAACTGATGAGTGTTTTTCATATGGTGAGAGGCACTAGAATCAAGAATCCAAGTAGGACTAGAAGTCATAGCTCATGTAGTAAGAGCATGACTTTTCCTTATAGGTGGGGATGAAGAATTAGGAGCTGAAATGTGATGCTCCTGCATGGCTTCCTCTAAACCCTCCAAACATTTCCAACACCTAAAAATGGGATGTCCATCCTTTTCATAAAACTACAGGTTTAATTTGATTTATTCTTAGTTTTGGAGGTAGACTCAATAGACTTCAAAGAAGATTTACCCTTGGAAGGGTTAGCTAGAGGTTTGGCATCAATTTTTGATGTATTTTTCTTTGGTTTGTCTTTATGTTTTGGTTTCCCCTTAGAAGTCTGAGCAACCAATGCTTGGCTGGAAGAGCCAGAGGCATCCACCTATTAGATCTTAGCATGTTCTCATGTCAACCAATCACAAAATATCTCAAAAGAAGGCATATGATGTATGTTACCCAAGGCATCCATAGTGGAGTAGAAAGTGGAAGAAAAGATTTGATATTGTCCTCACAACTTTGAGAGTATTAAAAAAATACACTCATTATCAGTTTTGTTTTTACCACATCCCTGCAAGACTATACTCAGAGATTTGAACTTCATCAATAAATCTTCAATAGTGGGAAAGTTGGTTGGTGTTAAAGAGGTCAACTCTGCATCAAGCTAAAGTGCTTGGAACTCATTCACTGTGCCAAACAACATGTGGAATTTGGTCCAAATAGCCAGTGGAGTGGTCAAACCATCCAAGTGAAACAATAGACTTTCAGAGATATTCATTACAATCAGTCCCATGGCTTCATCCATTTTGTTTTTGTGTTGAAGAACCTCAAAAGGGCATTGCAGAATAGGTTGGTTCACATCTAGGCATGACCATAAGCCTCTTGACATGAGAAGCCTAGTCATTTGTGTCTTTTAGGTGTGATAGTTGTGCAATGTAAGCCAGATCATAGAAGGATTCAACATTGAGAGAAGAAGATGGAAGCAAAAGGATCTTATTATAAAGTAAATTACAGAAAAAAAAATGCTCCCCCCTACAATGAATAAATATATCCCCCAAAATCAAACCAGCAACTATGGAAAAACATAAAAACTAAGAAAAGAACCTGGATTTTAGATGTAGAGAAGAGGAAAACAAAAGCCTCTACTTCAACACCATAATTGGAAGCACAAATGAACTTGGAATCAAATAAAACTAGCACCATTCTCTCCGTCTCTAAGTCATCTTTCTGACGCTTCTTTTGGATCGCAAAAATACATCTGTATGCTCAAGTTATGGCCAAAAAACTGACTGTTGCTCCAAAAAAGAGGCTCTCTAGAAAATTATAGACACTGGCTTAAAATTGATGCCTATACAACTATCACTAGGTTGTCGCAGGAGAAAAAATCTAGCTATCAAAAAGATGATGTTAGCAACTGGAATGATGATGTTAGCAACCAAAATGATGATGTCAATAGGGGATCAGCTAAGATGACGTTAGCTACAAGGAAAGTGATGTCAGCTAAAGGAACGCTAACATGGAAATGTCTAAAAATGATGTCGGCGTGACATTAGATGCTGAAGCAATGGCTAGGTGGTGTCCACTGATAGCAGTGGTGCTCAAGAGGAAAACCTAGCAGTGTCACTAGCTTCAGTGGAGCCGAGGTGGTCCATTGGCAGCTCATGGGCCATGGAGGAGCTGGGGCATCTCTGTAGGTGGTGCCTCCCTCTGAGCTGAGCTCTAGCAGAGTGCTGGTGGCTCTACGGTGGTGCAATTTTTTTATTTTTTAAAATTTTTTGTCTGTATGACCATACGATAGCATGCAGGGGGGCAAATGTTTTTGCCAGAAGCCTGAAAACCAAAAATAACAAGCTTTATATGTTTTTTGACTATAAACAGCCTTCTGCATCCAATGATAGCATCCGTTTGGGCCCAAACCACCCCAAAAAATCACCCTTAACCCTTTTGAAGAATTTTTTTTTGAAAAAATTAGGGTTTCTATCTCCGAATTGTGGCTTCAAGAATCCTCAGATGAGGAAGCAACATGTCCGCTCTTATACCATTTAGAAGTTGAGAAAACCAATTTCATAGATCCTTAAGAACACCTGCATGCAAATATCCTGCAATGAAGAGAAACTAGAAAATGAAAAAAGAAGAGCTTGGAAATTCTCAACAATATGAGAGCCAAAATGTATTCCAAGTTATGAAAACAAAAATACAAAGGTTCAACCTTTAAAGGTGAACAAAACCCTAGAGGGTAAAAGAAACCAGGTTTGCACAATATAATTAATATAAAATATTAATTATATGCACCTAAGAGAGGTAAAGAAACTAGAGTAATAAATAACTTACTCTAGCAATGCCAAGGCTGCAGAACTTGCAGGTTTACTAAGTAGCATATTGTAAAAGTTTAGAAGATAATTTTGATGTTGCACGTCAATTCCTAGGGTAACTTAGGTCGAGATGAATAGAAATCATTTGAGCACCATATAGAGTTGGACAATGTTTGCCAATGCCTTCAGAAATATTGGCAGCAAGCAATATAAAGAAAATGTGTATCAACCTTCTATATTTCTAAGTTGCACAATTATGTGTGTTGTTATTGTTTGGTGCAATTGTCTACTTACATTCATACCTTTTTTTGTGAGTCAGTCTTCTTATCCAATATTATTTTTTTGAAAGTTGTATAAGATAAATTTTGGAGAAATAGGCATGAGGTAATATTTGATTTATTTGATCTTTCAAAAGAGAGATTTCTCTAGGCATCATAGGAGTTACAATATTAGAACACCATGGCTGGAAGCTATTTGTGTTATAGGACAAGCCCTAGGAGTTTTTTTTTCCTATTAGAGAAAGGTATAATCAATTTTTTTTGAAAATGGTTTTGCTTTCCTCACAATCTAATTCGAATAAAACTTTCAAAAGCATTGGTACGAAGCATGTTTGAACAAGAAAAACATATGCATATTAATAATGATTTAAAAGCCCAAATATTTGCATTAAAGTAACTACTATTGCATTTTCTATCAAGCTTCCACAAATTCTGACATGTTAATTGTAACTAGATGAAACTTGGTGATCTTCAATGACAAATTGGAACATCCTTCTAACCTTTCACAAAATTCAACAAAAATTTCCTAAAGAACCTTGTTGAGGAAACTAAAAGGAATGTTAAATTGAAAGCTGTGAACTTTATGCAATGTCTTTACAGGAACTACTATTCATTCGAATTGTTAATTAATAAAAAATAAAGGAAAACAATTGTATTCTAGTTAATTCTAATTTTTTAATTATTAAAAAAAATCTTACAAACATGCAAAGTTTGACCAAGCAACAAAAAAATAATTCCACAGTAACAACTAAAGGTTTCATCAACATTTCAGATCACACTTTGTGATCCATCATGAGGAAGGTTTCCTCATTGTGACAATAGACTAAATAAGACTCTTTAGACTTAAAATTAATTATAAAATAACCCATGGAATCAATGGGTAATTTCCAAGCATTATGATTTCTATCTTGGATTTTTATTTTCGTCTTCGACATTTCTTATATGGATTTAAGAATATGAGTTTAAGTATCTTGAATTTAATAATTAGCTATGTCAAATTAACAATGTTTAATTTTTTTTTTCACTCTTCATAATTCTTTCATGGCATATTAAATATCTGGCAAAAATATATGTGTACAACCATCTTAATTTTCAAATTATTAAAAAAATTCTCACAAACATGCAAAGTTTGACCAAGCAACAAAAGAAAAATTCCACAATAACAACTAAAGGTTTTCTCCTTGTGACAATAGACTAAATAAGACTCTTTAGACTTAAAATTAATTATAAAATAACCCATGGAATCAATGGGTAATTTCAAAACATTGTGATTTCTATCTTGGATTTTTATTTTCGTCTTCAACATTTCTTAGATGAATTTAAGAATATGAGTTTAACTATCTTGAATTTAATAATTAGCTATGTCAAATTAACAATGTTTAATTATTTTTTTCATTCTTCATATTCCTTTCATGGCATATTAAATATCTGGCAAAAATATATGTGTACAACCATCTTATATAGACTTCTAAATTTTGCCACTATCGGTACACCCCTTGCTCCTTTGGGTGCAACTGCTAGTTTGTATTTTGATGTATATTATTGATGACTCCTTTGTTACAATTAGAAAATAGGATGATTCCTATCAATTGATGAGCTTAAGGGGCTTTCCAATGAATGGTTCATAAGGCACAACACTTGGTGAAGGTTTTGCAAATGGGGTTGCAAGCAGAGTGGGTTTAACAATGGGGGACAAGTTGGAGTAGTACTTCCTAGGAAGTCCCAATGCTTCACTTATGTGAGCATCACCTAGATCTAATGAGTGCTAAGTGTTTCATTTATTCTCATGAGAGTTCGTGTGTGAATCACTACCAACGAAGCATGGGTCAATTAATTTGACTCAAAAACTATAGAATTAAATCTTAAGAACAATGTCAAAAAAATTATTTTTGATATTTTATTTATATATTTTCAAAATTCTAAGAAGCTTTCACATATGTAAAACATCCATATTTCTTAACTTCCACATATTTTGAAAGCACACCAACAATCTGCTTTCACTGTAATGTATGTAGAATAACAAGACGAGGGGGAAGAGCAAACCCTACAAGACCAGGGTCTTTATTATAGCAAATTTAAATGCCTTTTGATGCGAGTCTTACCCTCGACAACACATTCATGTTATAATCTTGATCCACCGAACAATTACGGGATGTTGTACAAATTTGTTAAGATAGGAAATACATTAAATCCCATGACTTAATTTACAAGAGAGCAGACACAACACTCTTTTAACTTCAAAATTGTATGGAAAATGTTGTTCGTATTACATTAGATCACATCTTCACTTGCGAGGGTTATTCACAAACCAGGGGCTTGATCATTTTGAAATTCTGAGAAGCTTTTACCAATGCAAAGCAATCAAGATTTCTTAGTTTTGATATATTTGAACCTGCCATCACTTAATTGTTGAAGAACTGCAGTTGAAAGGGGAGGAAGAGAAGGCAGAGCAACCTTCAAAATAACCCACTTTACTTTTCCTTTCCTGGCCTTCATACCAACAATCTGATTTCACTTCACCTTATGTAGAACAACAAAGAGGAGAAGGCAGAACAAACCCTAAAAGACCCTATTTTGTGGCCTTACAAGTGATTTTAGAGATTTAAAGAGAGAGGAAGCAATGGCTGCTTTCACGTGCCCTCACCTTGGGATGTTTCTACCAATTGATGGAGATTCAACCGCCATAGCCATCCGATTTCAGAGATACACACCGCAGAAATTGTAAACACAGTGAATTTCACCGCAACCACAGTTCTGATTTGGATAAGTTTATGGGTTTGCACAAGGCTTCATTTAAAGAAACGATTTGGAGGATAATGGAATGAAGTGTACTCTGCAGAACGAGCAAATTTTAATCTAAAAAATTACAAGTGATGCACACCCACTATCTATTACCATATTGAACACGTTTCTGGCAGCGGACATTATAATATTCATAGATACCTCAGTCGGATGAATGATTGCCAATTTTCCATTATCATATACTTATAAGTAGACAGTGAGCAGCAGCTTTTGAGATTTGAAAATGGACTCGTCCATGCATCTTAAACCACCAATATAAAGGACAATACTATGGTAAATGTCAGAGGGATATGGATACTAGGAGTTGTTTGTAGGAGTGACGAAATTAGGGATACTATCAAAAGGAAAAGATGGATTCTCAAAGATGAACATCATTAGATAAATTTTATAATGGTCTATGATCATATCTATATCATATGAACTTGTTTCTAATATTAAATAAAAGAGACTTGCTCTTTGATGAGGAGATTTGGCTTGAGAACAAATGCATCAAAGTAGATTTGATTGATGAGCAATGCAAATTATCTAATCAAATGGACATCTTGATCATTCTTGTATATAGTCTACATTTCTTTAAATATACAAGAAGTGTAAGGTTTAAGAACAACTCCTCAATGGAACATTGTAATCTTAAGTAACTTATGCAATACACATTGCCCATGTTACAAGGAAGGATGGAAAGATTAAAAACTACAAATTTATTTAAACTTGTAAAAATTAATGATATTATTACATTTAAAATGTGACACCCTAATGAAACATCAATAGGATAAGTAAGAATTAAGTGCATAATAAAGCACAAATCCTTAATGCAAAATATATCAATGAAAGAATAATGATTTAAAATACAAAACCTTAGTAAATATAAAAAATCATACAATAATAATTGTTTTTATAGATCTAATATTGTAGAAACAAATGCAAGTATGAATCTAATGGTAACCACTAGGGTTGTAAGATTGTACACATTCACCCAAAGATGTAAAGTAGACATTTCCTTATGCATCGTATTAATAACAATTAAGCTTGTAATATTTTCCTTTTATACATGAGTTTGAACTTTGAATTTGATAAATGTCACATTTTCCTTATTTAACAACCATGTTTGAAGCATCATTTTTAGTTTCCTAAAAATATGACATTATTCTCAAGTTATGGTTTCATATGAGTAATCATTGTTAGATTATTTTTTCTAACATTCTTACATTAAATATTATGCTCCACTCTCTCATGTGGTAGTATCTATCCTCCATTTAGTAACTTAAAAAAAAACACGATTGTTACCATTTGCACACATGTGCATATCCACATATACATTTTCATATAGACATCTACCTAAACTACATGCATAATGATACCTTGGTACTCCATACTAAATCTATTTTACTTACAGATGATGTAGTAAAGAAAAATAAAAAAATTGGATCACAAAATTATTATAAGAGCATTAAACCATTTGTTTTCTATCATTAGAAAGCTAGAACTACACTTTGAGGGAAATAAAATTGAGTATAATATCATGAGAGCTCAAAATAATTAATTAGAAAAAGTAAATAAAATTATTTGATATTTTACATATATTTGTATTGGGAACATGAATTGTTACTTGTGCATTGGGTTAGACAAAACAAATACAAGTAGACAATTGTTTCTTTATATGATTGTATTTCCTTATGACAAAGAAAATACATATGCAATCTCTACATAAACTATTGAGAATTGTGTCTCAACCTTGCAAGCTCTCTTTCCAGAAAAAGGGCTTTCAAGGTTGAGACACAATTCTCAACATTCTCCCTCTTGTCGAACACCTTGCAAGAGTCAGGGGATCCATAGTTTCATGGACTTAATTACTAGAGGCCAAGACGCCCATAGACTCTAAACATCATCTAAACTTCTCTATGCTCACAGGCTTAGTTAATGCATCAGCAACATTCACCAAAATCTCTACCTTCGCCAGCTTCACCTTGCCATCCTCGACCATATCTCTCACATAATGATATTGTGCATCAATGTTCTTGGTTCTGGCATCAAATGTCAGGTTCTTCGCTAGGTAGATTACACTTTATCACTATAAATTGTCACTACACACTATTTGAATTCTATATATGAACATAGTCTCTTTAGCCAAATAGCTTCCTTGCATGCATGAGTAGCTGCCATATACTCTACCTCTTTAGTGGACAAAGTGACCACAACTTGTTGCTTGCTCATCCAACTGTTTTGTACCACTAAATAATGTAAACACATATTCATTGGTGGATCTTGTTCTATCAACATCACTGGCCCAGTCTAAATCCACATAGCCTCAAATATCCAATGACTGCTCATATCTTATTCCATGAAAACATAGAGTACTTTGAGGTACCTCACAAGTATTTGAAAAATATTTTTACTATATCCCAATGAGCTCTTCTTTGATTAGACATATAAAGGAAAAGTACTCCCACTACTTGGACAATGTTTGGTCTTGTACAGACCATAACATACATCAAACTTCCAACAACACTCTAATATGGTACTTGACTCATCTCTTCCATCTCCAATGGGGATGAAGTACATTATGAGCTAGAAAGCTTTGTTCCTACAGTAACATGTACACTCAATGGTTTGGAATCTTGCATATTGAATCTTCTTAGAATAATACCAACATACTTACTCTAACCTAGCCAAAACTTTATGTTTTGTCTACCTCTTATAATCTCCATTCCTAGAATGTACCTTGCTACACCAAGATATTTCATTTCAAACTGTGCTGATCTGCAATCAAACATTTTCCTTTGCCAATATACAACATGTCATCAACATATAAGGCAATAACCAGGAAATAATCACCATCACAGTTCTAGTATATACAATGATCAGATTTGGATTGCACAAATCCCAAACTCAATACATATGTATCAAACTTTTACTACTACATCCTAGGACTTTGTTTTAGACCATACAAGGACTTCTTCAATTTATAGACCAAATGACATTTACCTTTCACCACAAAGTGCTCTAGCTATGCCATATAAATTTCTTCCTCCAAATCTTCATGAAGGAAAGTTGTCTTCACATCCATTTGCTCAACTTCTAGATCATAAGTTGCTACAATATAAAGTAAAAATTGAATGGATGTCATTTTGGCTATAGGAGAAATTTTTTTACCATAATCAATTCCTACAACTTGGGAATAACGTTTTGCAACCAATCGTGTTTTATACTTCTCAATGCTTCCATCTAAACCCATCTTTCTTTTGAACACCCATTTATAACCAACAAATTTTCATCCTTCAAGAAATGGTACAAGATCCCATGTGTCATTCCTCTTAAGAGCTACCATCTCTTCTTCTATGGTTATCTTCTAGGACTATGAATCATTCATACTAAGAGCCTCTTCTACAAATTTCAGTTCATCAATATTAGCATTCAAAGAAAATATACATCTCCAATCATCAAGGGAATATCCATATCTTTCTAGTGCTTTCCTCTATCAACTAGACCTTTGAACAAGATCTGGTTCAAGTTCATGATCAGGTCCTCCCTTTTCCTTTGATGATTTATAACTTGTTGAGCTCTCTTCAACAACTTGTATTTCTAAGGGCCTCGATTCAACTTTCTCAGGTGTAGCAGGAAGTTGAATCACATCTTTCTTTTCTTTTATCTATTCTAGCTACACTGTAACAAAAGAAGGCTCAAATTCTCTAAAAATAACACTTTTGGAGTAAAATACCTTATGTGCAACAGGATCCCAAAGCTTGTATCCTTTCACACCATAACTATATCTAATGAAGATACATTTGATAGATTTTTTGTCCAATTTTATTTTCTTCTCCTTTGGCAAATGAGCATATGCCTCACAACCAAAATCTCTTAGATGTCTAATTGAAGGCTTGTTTCCTGACCATGCTTCAATTGGCATCTTATCAACAAGAGTTGATGTAGAAGACCTATTTATCAGGTAGCAAGCAGTGGCTATAGCTTCAACCCAAAACTTTTGTTCTACTCCAGCTCCACTCAACATACTCCTAGCCTTCTTCATCAAGGTCCTATTCATTCTTTCTGCAACTCCATTCTACTATGGAGAATATGGAGTTCTCTTCTCTCTTTTAATACCACAATCTTTACAAAATGTGTCAAAAAAATTGAAGCAATATTCACCGCCATTATTAATTCTCAAATGCTTTATCTTGTTTCTAGTCTACAACTCAACCATTGCTTTAAATTCTTTGAAACAACTAAAAACTTCAGCTTTACTTCTAAGAAAATAAACCCATGTTCTTCTATTGAAATCATCAATGAAAGAAACAAAATAAACTGATCTACTAATAGAAGGAATATCAAATGGACCAAATACATCTGAATAGACGAGATCCAAAATACATGAGAGCTTGAGTAAAACTAAATGTGATGTTGTTTACCATAGATACAATGCTCACACAAATCAAAATCAAGATTGTACTCATTCAACCCATCAACAAGGCTTTTGTTCTTTAAGGTTCATAGACATTTCTCACTTATGTGGCCAAGTCTTCAATGCCATAACATAGTCTTCTCTGTAGGTAACTATGATTCAGTAGATAGAGCACCCTTGGGTACTTAGAAACCATGACCATCTATTGAAAGAGAAACCTTCTCCTTTTTCAACAAAATAGTCCTCTTCGCAATATTATCAGAAGTAATATTGCACTCAACTATGTGTGCATCAAGCTGGTACAATGTACCCAATCTTTTTTCTCTTGCTATTACCATAGCTCCTCTCACCATTTTCACACCTGCTTTAGGAAAGTGTACATGCACACTTGCATCTATTAGTTTGCTAATAGATAATAGATTCCTTGCTAGTCCTGGGATATGCAAGACACCATCAAATCTTCTAATTCTACCATTATAAAATTTCACATGAATACTTCCACAACCAACAATATCAAGAACTAAGTTATCACCCAAATACACCTTGCCAACATCAAAATTTTCATATTTACTAAACCAATTTCTATTGGGAGTCATGTGAAAAGATGTACCTGAGTCTATGACCATGCATTGTCACTTTCATGAGTGGCCAAGGCTATGATGAAAGAATCTCCATCTTACTTCTCAAACTCAATCAAAATCTTGCTTCAAGATTCTTTTTCTTTTCCTCTTTGTAGTCCTTTCAGAAGTGTCCAGGTTTGCCACAATTCCAACAAATCGCCTTGGACTTACCACAAGATTTTGATCTCCCCTTACTCTTGGACTTAGAATGGCCATGCTACTTCTCATTCTTACCTCTTTCCTTTGGTATTCCTCGAACACTCAAAGCCTCTTTGGCATTTAGAGAGACCTTCCTTCTTATCTCTGCAGAAAATAGAGAACCAACAATGTCCTCCATCTTCAAGACAACTAAAGTGCTCCCTATGGCCATGACAAGGCTGTCCCATGAGTTTGGAAATGAACATAACATTAACTGACACCTTTCTTCTCCATCCATCCACACCCCAATTGAGGTCAATTGAGTCACCAACATATTAAAACTTTTAAGATGCTCATAAATCTATCCACCTTCTTCCCTTCTCAAGGAATACAACTTCTTCCTCAAGAAAATCTTGTTCACAAGTTATTTCGCTTGATAGATCTCACTTAGCTTCTTCAAAAGCTTCTTCACAGTAGGTTCTTCATGGACATTAACTAGTATAGAGTTTGCAAGACATAATCTGATGAGACTTTGAGTTTTTCTATCTCTCACATCATACTCAATGGCTAAAGTTAGATCTATGGGCTTCAGCTTCTTTTCATCAACTATATCCCATATATCCCAATCAATTAAAAGATCTTCCATCTTTAGCTTCCACATTTCAAAGTTTGTGCCAGACAATTTCTCTACATCAATTCTCTCTAATGTACTTGCCATCTTTGCAATCTTGTAGCAGATAAATAAAAACCTCTGCACAAGCTCCCACTCAAACCTTTATTAGCTCAAAAAACCCTATACCCAACAAATAGAACCAAAACTGGCTAGGCTCTGATACCACTTGTAAGAAAGAAAAGGTATGTAGAATTGCTTCCTACACTAATCTTTGAGAGGATGATTATGCAAATTCAACTAACTGTTGCAGAGATCTCAAGAAATGCATAACAATATAATCAAAATAACAATGAACTCATTACATAATGATTACCATTGAGAAACTCTTCTGGAAGAAAAACCCCACTCTCCAAAACTCACACAATGTACTCTCAAATCTGGAAGATTACAATACAATTGCAATGCAAGTTCTTATAGGAGTGCATCACCACAACTCAAACTCGGACTTGGACTAAGAGAGACTCCTTCTAGCACCAATCTTGCAAACTAAACTCGATGATTCAAACACCTCTCCAAGCCCTCCTTTTATACTGATTTTCCAGTTAGAACCATTTGTGGTTTTATGAAACCATGTGCCAAAACAATGGGAAAAAAACTATGCCACATGTTACCCAGTTGTAATTTGTAACTCCAAGAATGTCATTTTCATCCATAATTTTGTCCTCTAATTTAGACCCCCATAAAAGTCATAAAATGAGTTGTTTACACTCTAAAAATAGCCCTTCTACATTGTCTAGAGTTTTTAGACAATAATTTTACAGAGTTTTTCTGGAAAAAGAGCTTGCAAGGTTGAGATACAATTCTCAACATAAACAACGTAACACAATTTGAAGTAGTCATTCAAGAAGTAAAACTTACAATCATTGTTATTTATGTTAAGTAGAAGGAGTTTCAAGATTGCAACATTTAGTCATGGGTATAGGAGGAAAAAAGAAAACAGACGTCAAATTTCCACAATTCATATTGATAAGAGTTGTATTTTCTACATTGAAGTGTGTGAGTTTTTTCATATTGGATCATTTTTTCCTTCTCCAGATCTCTTATTAAATCTTTATGATAGATCATAAAGTCTGATTTTAAATGTTGTTTTAAAAAAATATCACACAATTAAATTTAAAAATGACAAGTAATATTCAAGAAAACAATGTCTAATTTTTAAATGCAAAGTATCTATCACGTTTAAACCCACGATTTATATAAAGTGATGGGTATGTGTAAGATCATGGTCAACCAAACTATGCTCTTAAGTGGCAATAAAAAATCAAAAAATTAGGGTTACATCAACATGATGTGCAATTTTCTACCTATTATCAAATTTATATCAAAAATTTGAGAGAAAAGAATCTCTAGAAAATTGAATCTAGTTTCTAAACTACTAGGACTTATCCCAAAAAACAAAAAATTGATTGGTTAAAATTTTGAGTTGTAATGCAATATTACAAAAAATTTAGAGCAAAAATAAGAAGTAGACGTATGTCTGACCACCTTAATCAAAATCAAATGATAATATTTTTTAATAATATTCTAGATATAAGTAGTGGACTCATGGATGGATGTGAGACATATTTTTGGGTATTTTTATTCTAAATAAATAATAATTAATTAATTTTTTACTTAATATTTTTGGAATAAAAAGCTCTCATGTCTGACTACCTCAACTAATTCAATACTTTGCAAAATTCAAGTTTTAATT